>CAUYQV010094736.1:0-30674 GCA_963574575.1 Galagoides demidoff
GGCGCCTGTGGTCCCAGCTACTTGGGAGGCAGAGGCAGGAGACTCGCTTGAGCCCAGGAGTTGGAGGTTGCTGTGAGCTGTGATACCATGGCACTCTACCCAGGGGGATAGCTTGAGGCTCCATCTCAAAAAAAAAAAAAAAAAAGAAAAAATCATGGTGGAGTAGAAGAAACCAAAGCAAATCGGATAAGTCCATTCTTCATTGACAATAGAATACATACATTTTCTTCTATTATAAGGAATGTAATAGAAGTCTTTTCTCACTAAAATAAGTTATCTTTGTGAGAAACTGACAACTGTTATCTGATTTAGTCTATTATGCTATAGACGGAATTATCTATAGCAGTGGTATCTTTTTATAAGACCAAGTTTCACTGCAAGGAAGGTAATTATTTTAATAATTACTTAAAATTGTGTATATTCATAAAAATCCACCTATGCATCCTGCATTTTTAGGAGAAACACAGTACAAGAGCAGCATAGCTAAGCATCTGTGATGCATGGAAAGAAATATGTGAAAAATCAATCAAGATATTAGGATTTATGAGTGATATACATTTAAAAATATTCTCACATATACAAGAAAGTTATGAAACATTTACAAGATTTACTGATTTCTATGCATCACTAATATTGGTTTTAGCAATATCAAAACTATATTTTAAAAATAAAAATGTTCCTGGCTCAGCATCTATAGCTCAGTGGGTAGGGTGCCAGCCACATACACCAAAGGTGGTGGGTTTGAGTCTGGCCTGGACTTGCTAAACAACAATGAAAACTGCAACCAAAAAATAGCCTAGCTGGGGGTTGTGGTGGGCACCTGTGGTCCCAGCTACTTGGAAGGCTGAGGCAAGAGAATCGCTTAAGCCCAAGAGTTTGAGGTTGCTGTGAGCTGTGATGCCATAGCACTCTACTGAGGGTGACATAGTAAGACTCTGTCTCAAAAAAAAAAAAAAAAGTCCCCCTATATGACTTGTATGTGCTGTCAATACAAGCAAGCGTGTGTGGCATATAGGAAATAGTGAGCTGTGATCTAAAGACCTGGATTCTGATTTTGTTCTGCCATTAACTTGTCTTGTGAGTCTCAAAGTCAATTCTTCCCTAGAAGCTAGTTCTTTCTCAGCAAGTAACTCTTAATTTCAATAACTGAAAAACAAAGCAAAGACAATGCAAATGGAAGGATGAAACTAAATGATGCCCCAAGTCCCTTCCAATGTGATATGAAAATGCTTGTAGGAAAACGGAGCCTTACGATAAGACTGCATCCCCTTCCATGACCTGTGTACATCAGCAGCCAACTGTCATCACAGAGACTTCTACCCACTTATTTTAAGGTAGACAAATACAAGCTTTCTCCCTTGTAAAGGTCATTCCTCAGGTCTGAGACACGAAAGGAGACGCATTTTAACTGATTCAAGGTTGAATTAAACCAGGCTAGATTCTTTTTTTAGTTCCTAAAAGAAATCGGAAAATTCTTGGATCTTCATCTAGATATAAAATTAGGGCAGGAAAAGGAAAATCTCCAAGAATGTTTAAAGAGAGCAATGTAGAAAAAAAGTTTGTTTCATGTCTGAATCCTGCTGAGCTCTAAATTCTCTAAGCGCTTTCCTGGGTTTTTGCAGCAGAAGGGCACAGACGCAGGTGTGGCGACACTGACAGACTCTCCCATGGGTTTGGTTCCTCATGACCGCAGAGGGCTAGGGTTGGAGTTACACCAATTGATGTATGACCTTGTTTCAGATACAGTAATATTGTATGTTCTCAAATATTCTCCTTTGCATGAAATTTAATTATTTTAATCCCCTGAAAAGCTACAAGTTTTCTTGTAAAGAAAAAAATAACTGCAAAATACATAAAAGTTATAAGTACTAGTAATTATTAAATTAAAATTAAAAATTCAAGTTCTTTCTGAGAAGTATTTTGTGGAATTTGGCAATAATAACAAAAATGGCTGGTATGTTGTAGACCCTTGGATTAGCAGCCTGGCTTTTCTCTAAAAAAAAAAAGCAATGCATTGAAATGGTTACACTATAAGCTTTAAAAAAAACACTCCCTAAATCTCTTTCACTGTGTTTTTTTGAAAGATCATCACAACTCTCCACACTTAGGCAAACCTCTCCACTTCATATAGTCAAGGATACTACCTGAATGTGTATGACTGGGTTATTATTTTGGATGTGAACCTTTTCTAATATTACCACTATTCACTGAAAAAATAAAACCATTAAGATAAAATAAGTTTTTCCCACTTCATTCTTTACATGCCTTTCAAAAGGAGTATTTTGAGCAGTTTAGACGTGTTAGCAGTCAAATGCTTCTTTTTCCTTTGTGTGGGTTCAGGTACGGAATGTGAAATCACAAGACTTAATGTATGGTCACTGTTTTGCTCCCAAGTAGAAACAGCACAATTTTATAGGAAATTGCTATTGGGAGTTTTCCAACCCAATTCTGAAATCTTGAAACTTTTGGAATCTTTGAACATGCATAAGATTAGAAATGCGAAAGTCCAAACCAACTCAGAGAACACTCAAATTACAGAAGCGGCCTCCTGCCTTACTGAAGCAGCGGGGTTGGACTGTTTTTGGAGGCACCTCCTAGGAGACTGAGAGCTAAAAAGAAGGAAGAGCAATTTTAAAGCAAATACTGCTTTTCAGTTTCAGAAAATTGCTAGTTGAGTTTATACATTACATTCAGTAAAAAAAAATCTTTTATAAGTTTCTACATGAATCACTTTTCTCACAACAGGAGAAGTATAGGAAAGCTTGGTTAAGCCCATTTTTGTCCGACCCGCCCTTGGTTTTTAATGGTATTATCATTTTGTAAAAATTACTTACTGCTTTAAATAGGTGGATTTTTATGGTATGTAAATTATACTTCAATAACGCCATTTAAAAGACACATGGGTTGAGAAAAATTCAAACAATATAGAAAAGTACATTAAAAAAAAAAAAAGTCCCCAAATCCAACCACCCAGTAATTACCAAATATAACATTCTGTCACTGCACCTTCCTCTACTTCCTTCTCTATAATTACACACACTCAGAAACATGTTTCCAAATTAACATAGCATCTCTTTTTCACTTATCCATTTTGGGAAACAAAGTTCTAAATATGGAGCCCTCTTAACAGAAGGGAAATCAAGCCTCCGCTTTAAGTATTATCCTGATCCAAAATGCTAGACAAAATCAAAAACGCAGCCGTAAAACCAACAATTCCTGGCTCGAGGGGAATCTGGCAGCCTCTGTCCTCTTAGCAGAGCAGCCACTAATTGCTAAAGAATCGAGAAAGTGTCCCTGTAGGCAGTCACATGGGACAAGCAGATGACAAGGCGAGTGTGGGGAACTTTGCCCACAAAATGTGTATACTGATACTATGATTTTGAGCCCTCAGACAGATTAGTACTAAACACACAAACACTGATTATATGGAGTTGTGGCAAATAAGAAACAGAAAAATCCAGACTATTGTGCCTATGTGAATTGCCATGACAATTTGGTGCCAAAAATTCAGGTATTTCTCTACCTAAAATTTTATTGCATATAAATATTTTCCCTCATCAAAATAAAAATGTTGCTAAAATATCGTGGCTGACTTCATTTTACTATCATCTGTCCTCAGAATGTTGTTCCCGATATGAACGTGTTGATCACAATGTACTAGACAGGCCGGGACAGGATAGACACGTGGACCAATTCTCCACCTTTGCGGCTGCGCGTGGGGCGGTCTGGGCCGGGACCGTGGGAGAACAGCGCCACCTGCAGCAGGGAAAGGGCATAACAGAGCGGGTCTGAACAACCCTCTGGTTAAGAAGGGGACACGTCTTGATTGTGGGGGCTTTTAAATTTCATTTTGTGAGACAGCCTGTGGGGTCATTGTCCCTGTTAGTATTTAACATGTTAAGCCAATAGTGTGTAGAGTTTTATGTGACAGATTGTAGCTCAGGTTATAGATACAAAGGATATGAGAAAAAAAATGTCCAAGCAGTTAAGGAAAATTTCCATTTCTGGGATAAACACTAAGCATATCTATTTTAATGCTTCCCATCCAACCTCCTTCTGCTTCTTCTATTTTTGTCAGTGAATATTTATTCTTCCTGTCGCTCAAGCTCCGCATTTCCAGACATACAACTTATCCCTCTGAGACTGAATGTTAATGGGCCTTGTCCTTCCGTTGGAATTTAAAGATGCTGCTACTGGTAGCTATGCAACCTCGGGACACCCTGGGCCAGCCCTGCCTCTCTGTACTGAGGACTTTATGGTTTGTTCTTCCAGGTCAGACCTGCGCAGTCCATCGGGGAGTCCTGTGGACACCTCCAGTCCAGCGCAATGAGGGTTCCCAGGGGTCCCGAGCCTTCCCACACCTCCCCAGCCGCGCAGGGATCGCGCGGGCAGCCACGCCCCCCTCACCTCCTACAGTTCAGCTATCCCCGGTGGTAGCTGCCGCCTCCCTCGTGAACCTCTGACTCCTTCCCCACTGCAGGTACCTTCATTCTGACTATTTTTTTCCTCCAACTGACTTTTCCTGCCTCTTGCTTTTTGCATACAGGCAGCCCATTTTTTAAGTAGCTGCCATATCTTTTCTAACGTCTGATTATACCGCTCTTCTGCACTCCTCCTGGTCAACTGGACAACTTAGCTCTCGCAGCGCCGCAGACCCAATGTCCCCTGGAAACGCCTACAGAGCGCTGTTTCACACCCCTTCGGGCCAGTCAGCTGAGTGCCCAAACCTGCCGGGTGTTCCTGCCTTCGCACTTCAGCTTGATCTCTGACAAGCAGTTCACCCTCTCTGTGCTCCAGTTTCCTTATCTGTCTGTCTAGTCGCAGGTGTCCTCAAACTACAGCCCGGACTGCTGGCCACATGGGGCCGAGGACATTTATCTGGCCCACCGGGTATTTTTGTGGCTGCTGCCTGTCCTGCTTAGCAGCCGACTAGTCCCGGGGCCCGCAGTCTGGCCCTCCAACGGTCTGAGGGACAGTGAACTGGACCCCTGTTTAAAAAGTATAAGAACCCCTGGCAGTGGCTAGGATGATTTGGAAAATGGAGAGATCAGAGGTATTGGAATTAGAGGGCCATTACAATGTTACAACCATGGGGAATCCACATATGAATAACAATGGCCTCTTGACTCATCCTTAAGTTATTTAGACAGTTGCCACAAGATTGAAAACAACAGCTTCTCCTTGATCTTAGCAGCTGAGAAAATGACTTGGGGATGCAGAAAATGGGGAAGAAGTAAATTCTGCTGGCTAGTTTCAAACAGATGCAAATAATTCACTTAAGAAAATATAGCCAGAAAAATGAAAGCAAAAAAGATGTTCACCACAATGCTATTGAAGACAGCAAAATGTAAGAACTTACAGATGTCCAACAATAAAAAAATGTTTAAAATAGATCATAGTATCATACTTTCATACAGTTACAAACACATAGCCATAAAATTGTGTTATCAAAGAATGTGTAATGTTGCAGTGCTCAGCACCCCAAAGACGTCCATGCATTAACTCCCAGAATCAGTTACTACCTTATATTGTGTGGCAAAAGAGATTTGGCAGATGTGATTTAAGTTCAGAACTTTGAGATGGGAGATTATCTTGGATTATCTGAGTGGGATCAGAGTGCAGGGTTGTGAATGTTTTATTCCCTTCTTAATTTGTCACTGTTGCTGGCTCTGCTCTTTCTTCCTCTTCGCTTCTTTCTGGATGCTAATCCAGGTGGGCTTTTGCCTCCATGTTTTACCCAGAGTAACTAGTACCTGGTAACTAGCTTGCAACATCTAATGCTCAATTTTCATTCCCATCTTAACTTGACTTACGAACAGCCTTGAACACAGTTTATCACTCCTAAAGACTAAAAGTGTTGTTTGTTGGTCTCTGGGGCTTCTACCTTAGAATCTCATAATTTGCTTTCTATTTATAAATCTTCTTCTCTACTTCCTACTCACCATCTGATCTTCTGATGTCTGGGTGACTGAGGAATGACATAGAAATACTAAATCTCTTCTTGCCACTAAGTACACTCTCCCTAACTAATTTCATCCATGTTTTGAATTTAAATAGTATCTCAGAACTATACTCCCAGGGTGAACTCCAAATGCACACACTCAACTGCCTACACTATGTCCACAGACAACCGATAGCACCCACCAGACTAGCACGTCCAGACTGAATCCTCACCCCTCCCCTGCACCACTCCCATTTCATCCTTCTACATCTCAGCAGATGAGAACTATTGTACTGGCCAGGCACTGCAGACACTGGGGCTGCAACATCCCGATCTCTGCTCACAAGGTGTTTATCGCATTCCCGTACCCTGGCAGCACAACCCAAATCCCTGCAGACGTTACCAGATGACCCCTAGTGGGGCAAAATCTTCAAATCTCCTGTTAAGAACCACTCCTTGAGGCCAGCAACTTTGGAGTTATTCTTGTCTGTAATTACTTTTTTGGTGTAGGCAGCCAACTTCTCCATAATAGAAGCTCCTCTGCCTGCTCCTCCCTCTCTGGGTCTTCCAATCTTCTTCCCTTCTCCATATCAGGGCCACTGCACTTGTCTTCTGCTTGGAGCAGTCTGTCCCTGAGGCCCCTTCTCTCCCTGCGGGCCTCTCTCCCTGGGCCCTCCTCCCATGGAGCATCACCCTCACCCTCACACCCTTTCCCAGCAGGGCTGGCCCAAATCCCTGCTATTCCACATGGGTGTGTTCCTTTGTTTCTCTCTCCTCCCCAAAATGTAAGCACCCTAAGGCCAGTACTTTCTTTTTCATTTATTGATTGATTTTCCAGTGCCCACAAAATGCCTAGCACCAAGTAAATGTTCAATAAATATTTGAAAATGTACAAGAATGAATGACTGAATTATAGTTGCAAGAAAGTCCAAAGAGGGAAAATTTCAGCCTGTGACTTTTACACCTAAGTAATCCATGAGGATCCAGTCTGACACCAAGAGGAAGAAGACAGCTGGGACTACCCCGCATGTGGCAGACCCGTCTCCCCAACAAATGTCCCCCAACCTGGGTTAGCTTGAGCCCATGCAGAGCTCCTCCCTTGCTAAACCAGGGCACTGGACCCAGCAGAAGGAGCTCCCCTGATTTTGCCCATCAGGATGTGACAGGTGGGCAATACCTGTGGCTCAAGGAGTAGGGCCCCAGACCCATATACTGGAGGTGGTGGGTTCAAACCTGGCCCCGGCCAAAAACTGCAATAAAAAAAAAAAACCAAAATGATGTGACAGGCATTGTAGAGCAGTGCTGAACGTAGGCTTCTCTATGAGTGTTTGCCCACTTGCCTCCATCTGTCCTGTGCTTGCTCCCTGGTGGGTGCTGAAGTGGGAGTGAATGACCAGGTTTGCCAGCCATCAGCCCTATAAGCAGAGGTTCCAGATACCCAGATTCAGACAGGAATGCAGTGAGATTCAGGATGGCACCAGGAAAAGCAGGTGCCAAGTGTGTCCTACAGCAAGTAAGGCGTATTCAGCAGGTGGTCAGGCCGGCAGAGAGCCACTATAGGAGACATGGCTGGGCAGGTTTCCTGCTGCTTCATTCCAGACACAGCCTTAAATTATACAAAAAGGTAAAGAAGATAGGATTGGGATTTCAGGAATAGTCAAGAGCATCTGCGAAGGCTTGGAGGGGAGAGAGGAGATGGGTGTGTTCAAGAAAAGGGCAGCAAGGGCCATCGCACACTTCAGCAAAACAAACAATTTCAAGTACAGAAAAAGAGTCAGCTATTGCCAAACTCCAGTCACAGTGTGAGGTGAAGAATGGCCCCCGCTGTCATCACATTCAGTTGCAGATATGTCTCAAGAAGCTGGAATATGCCATAAATGCAATTTAATGTACAAAGTTGGACAATTAAGTTCACAAACTCATGAGGAAAAGTGCTACATACCTCATTGCTGAGTATCACTCTGGTCACCTTCAAAGTACTCCCCTCAGGAAGTTATGCACTGACACCAGTGCCTATTCCAACCTTCAAAGCAATTTTAAACTCTTTTTTCTGGATTCACCATCAAAGCTATCATGGTATGAGGTCTGACAATTAAGTCAGCGAACTCATCCTAGAAAAAGTCCTTTGAAGGGTGGACTAGGTGCTCATGTTAATCCATAGCTTCCCAAGGGGAACACACAAAGGTGACCAGAGTGATATTCGGCAATGCTGTGTGTAGCCCTTGTGCTAGCATGAGTTTGCAAACTTAATTATGAGAACTTGTACACTTTCTCTTGACTAAATTTTACTATAACAGCTTGCAAATCCTTGCCACCAATTTTTGTGCAGATCAAAGTTCTACAGGTATAAAAATTGGGGCTGTGGGGTCTGGCCTTTCTGCAGTGCAGAATGCAGATGAGGGTGGCCAATTAAAGACACACTTCCCTGGAGGTGGCTTGACAAGTGTTAGCCCCTTAGAGGCACCGACTCTGTAAACATCCTTTACAATTACCACTTGAGAATCAACCAGAATATAAAAGTTAGAGATTGCTAAAACAACAAAGCCTGTTATTGTTTCACAATATTATGTAATGATATTCTCACAAAAACTCAGAACTCAAAAAGCAAAAAACCTTAATCTTTTTGGCGTGTACCAGCACCCAGGCAGAGGGCCTGTCTGGGACAGGCTTCTCCTGTTTTGCCGTTGTGACAGCAGCTTCCCGTAACTTCCCTCACAGCTACGAGTTTAAATACTACCATGTGTACAAAAGCACCATGTTAGTGACACGCCTAACCTAGGTGTGCACTGGTACTACTGTTATGGCTGCTTTCATAGCAGTGGGGCAACTTACACCTGGATTGTTTTTGTTTTTGTTTTTCATTTTTTACCTTCTCCTATGGTGAGTCAAGGGTGTAGAAGACCAGAATGTGAAAATGTGAGGCAACTTGCAAATTCAAAGTGTGGTCTCCCAGAGTGGCCCTGGTGTTGCCACCCGGTGATTCCAAAAGCACGGGGTTGGCTTTGCCCTGGAACTTCTGGATCAGAATTCTCACCTTAAAGGTTTCACCTTGTGATTCACGTGCTGGTTACAGTCTGAGAAGCGCTGATGGAGACTTACGCTTCCTTCTTTCTTCTCCTTTCTCTCTTTTTTCTTCAGGACTCTCATGGGTAAAGCACAGCGGACATTTGGAGTTTTCCCTGTGGCCTCCACTCTCTCTCCTTGTGACAGCAACTATTAGCACATTTTCAGCTCCTGGGATTTTGACAAATCTGCCTCCAGCCCTGGGCTTCAGAGATGGAACAAGTGAATGAATTCAGACTGACCAGAGTGTAACCCTGGCGGCAGTGATGGGGCCACAAAGGACCCCTGACCACCCGGGACAGTCCATTCACAGCCACTCTCAGGTCTTATACTTTTCCTAGCTGTCTGGGTCCCAAGGTTTTTCTTCATAAGTACAAAAGAAAAAATAACTTTTATATAATTAAAAAGCCTGAAAATGGAGCTAGCACTGATGATACTGGATCAGAGAAGGAGCAAGAAAAACCTCCCCCAGGGCTTGTTGTTGTTGTTGTTGTTGTTGTTGTTTTTTAAGTCCTTATCTACATTATGAGTTCCCTTTTTTGCTTAAGTCTAGTTTCAGTTGAGTTTTCTATCACTTATAATGTAATGTTCACTTCGTGATATACGTAAAGAGAGGAAAGAGAACACCAACAAAGGGGGAAGGCTGGCCAAAGACGGGGCTTTTTGGTGAGAACAACTTGAACACATCCTGAAAGAAACGAAATGATCCTGGCACAGAGGGAGAGGAAAGGCAGAAAGGCAGGGCGGGGAGAGCCCAATGGGAGGCGGGCATGGCCGGGCGAGGAGAGCCCAATGGGAGGCGGGCATGGCAGGGCGGAGAGAGCCCAATGGGAGGCGGGCATGGCAGGGCGGGGAGAACCCGATGGGAGGAGGGGATGGCCGGGCGAGGAGAGCCCGATGGGAGGCTGGCATGGCAGGGCGGGGAGAGCCCGATGGGAGGTGGCACAGCAGTGATGCCACCTCGGACCGGTGGGCACCGAATCTGATAAATATCCCAAGTCTTTCTTAAAAAATTGAGAATGGGTCTATTCTTTAAAATTTCGGATTTTTTTCTTGACATTATATCACAAATTTTCCATCTGATTCTAAAAGGCTTATGCTGGGCAAACATGAATATTTGCTACCACTCTAAACAGAACTGAAGAAACTTGGTCCCCCAGAGGCTTTTGTGCAGTTGCATCGGGAATAAACGTGTGTGAGAAAGTGATTCTGCAACACACATGCTCAGGTGCAGGAAACAAGCAAAGGTGACATTTTCATGATTTCTACTTCTTAGGTACCTGAACTCGATGTTTGTAAAAGTCCATTTAAAGCCCAAACCCATCTGCTTATTTAGCTGGTCCCTGGCACAGCTTTTATGCCAGAGAAAGGCGGACTGTGGATAAGAGGGCTTATAACTACGAGGGATGGTCATTGGGAGAGGGTTGTAGACAGAAAAGGAAATGTAAATCCCAGACAAAGTTTGGATAGGATCTGTAGGACGCCTAATACCTTTAAGGAAGAAATAATGATTCTTAACCCTGACTGCTGTTAGAATCAACAGGGGGAGTTCAGAAAGAACCCCCAATGCCAGCGCCCTCTCCCACTCCTGAGATTCTGTCTGGTTTCTTGTGAGGCTGGACAGACAGCACCATGTCTACAAGGCACTGCTGCCAGGCACTGTCCCCAGCTGGGCCCTGCGGAGCAGCATCCCACAGCAGATAAAAGATTTACCGAATCCTCAACCAGTCCTCTTAAAACATAAGTTAGAAAAGGAAATTCAATCAAAACCTCAGAAATGGATTAGTTGGTAATAATTGTTTACAGATTCACCTCAAAACACACTCAGGCCTTTTATTCTCCTCTCCAGCCATGTCTAAGCTGGCAGTGGTCAAAGTAGACGCAAGCCCCCTACTGCCCTCTGATCCCAGCCTGTCACCAGCAACTGGGCTCTGGCAAAGAGCAGCAGGGAGATGAGACTCAGTGTGAGCAGGCCTACTGCTCAGTGTGAGTGTCTGGGCCTCTTCCACAGAACCCTTGAAGAGGCCCAGAGGACATCACAGAACTTCTGTCTTTAGCATCCACTTGCTATTGAAGAACAAACTTGGGCATTTTCAAAGTCAGGATTGCTCTTTACATCATACAGATGGTATGTGGAATTGCACAGATGAGGGGAAGATCTTCAAACTCTGTTCTTTTCAAGTGGTGCCCAAAAGAGGCTTCATCAGGGTTAGAGTCACGTGAGGGTGTGTCAGTGAAGAGTAAAGATGAAATTTATTGGAAAAGCCACACCACTTCCCAGTCTGAAGCTGCGGCCAACCCTGTCCTCAGAATGACATGGTCTTAGGAGTTAACAATAGACAATGTTGCATTACTATTTTCTCACCAAATGTATCTCAAACTTGTCGCCATGCCAGCGTGAAGGACAAAATTAAATCATGCAAAACAGAACTATTCCTGGAATGGTGCTTACAAATTGACTTTTACAGATGCTCAAGAAAGAGGACCAAGTTGTAGGACCTTATAACTGTGCACCAGCCTCAAACCTCATAGTCCTGAGAAAGACATTCCATTTGTTCTGCCCCAAACACACATGATGCTGTTTACAGACAAAAATGTGATTTTACCCAAACTGTTTAGATAATTAAAGTTTTGATTTGCTATAATTCTACAAAAAAATAAGCTATTTCATTTTTCTGATCAGAATACATTTATAGTATGTTTGGTGACAGAATTTCCAACAAATTGATTCACAGATACAATATAAGTCCTATCAGAATTCAGAGGGTTTTTATTTTTTCTTTTCCTTTTTTTTTTTTGAGTTGGGCAATGATTAAAAATGAACAAGCTAATTCTAAAGCATATATGAGAATATAAATAATTTTTTAAAAGAAATTGAAGTTGGAGACATTTTATTATTCAATTTTAAAACTTACTACAAACTACAAAGCATAAGTCATAGCTATAGTTGATAAAAACAAAAACTAAAGGTAAATTCATATAAACATCTGCTGAATAATAATGAGATATTGATTTGTGTGTTTTTTAAAGTCAGCTTTATAGGGAATAATTTACATACAATAATAATTCTCCTTCTTGACCAAATTGAGCACATGCTGTCTCTTACCGATTTCAGCTTTATCCTCCCTCATTCTAGTCTCCTTTCCCCATACATATTTAAGAGAAGCAGCTGTCCATGCTTTCTGATATTATCCATGCTAGAGGAAATCTCTGCATCCTGAGCCTCATTCCAGTCACCCACCCAAAGCCTATGTTCTATCATAGGTTCTCTCGGACACCTGCAGCTGACACTGCCCCCATCACCCTGAGTACTGAGTTCTCAGTTGCTCCTGTGAGTGACGCACACAACTGTGTAGCTACAGAGGGGCTGCTGTTGGTCTCTGGATGAATGACGCTGACAATTTGGATGAACTCAAAATGATTCTAACATAGGACTTTCTAGAAATGAATGAGCAAAATTAGTTTTATCCATGTCATCTTTTGTTCTAGGCAGAATGTTTGCATTTTAAAGGTATCTATAAATCTAAAAGCATTATGCTAGGTTTTCTACTTCCTGCAACTTTATAGTCCTAAGGAATTAGAATGAGTCTTATAAATAAGAAAAAGATGCTTTTAATAAAACCTCTGAAATACTAAATTTATAATTCTGAATATTTATTTATGCATTTAAAAAGATTAAATTATAGCTGGGCAAGGTGGCTCATACCTTAATCCTAGCACCCTGGGAGGCTGAGGCAGGTGGATTGCTTAAGCTCACGAGTTCTCAACAAGCCTGAGCAAGAATGAGACCCCCATTTCTACTAACAATGAAAAACTGAGGCAGAAGGATCTCTTAAGCCCAAGGGTTTAAGGTTGCTGTGAACTATGATGCCATAGCACTCTACCAAGGGCAACAAAATGAGCCTCTCTCTCAAAAAAGAAAAAAAAAAAGATTAAATTGTGTAGCATTGACTCAGGGCCTATGGCTCAAGCAGCTAAGGAGCCAGCCACATATACCTGAGCTGGGAGGTTCGAATCCAGCTGGGCCCACCAAACAACAATGAATGGCTGCAACCAAAAAATAGCCAGGCATTGTGGCGGGTAACTGAAGTCCCAGCTACTTGGGAGGCTGAGGCAGGAGAATCGTTTGAGCCCAGGAATTGGAGGTTGCTGTATGCTATGATGCCACAACACTCTACCCCAGGGTGACAGCTTGAGGCTCTGTCTCCAAAAGAAAAAAATATATATTATGTAGCATTTATAGCTACTTATGGCTTATATTAAGAAATAAAATTGGGGCAGCGCCTGTGGCTCAAAGGAGTAGGGCACTGGCCCCATATGCTGGAGGTGGTGTGTTCAAACCCATCCCCAACCAAAAACTGCAGGAAAAAAAAAAAAAGAAAGAAAGAAAGAAAGAAAATCAGAAGGTCCTTAAAGATAGATCAAGAAAGGTCAATGAAATTAATTTAATTATACTTTGTGTCCCTAGCTTAATTTAATTTCATATTTAAAGCTATACCATTTAAAATTAACTATGCTGGGTGATACCTGTGGCTCAAAGGAGTAGGGTGCTGGCCCTATATGCTGGAGTGGCAGGTTCAAAACCAAGCCCTGGCCAAAAACTGCAAAATAAAATAAAATAAAATAAATAAAAATAAAATAAAATTAGCTGTGCCAAACCTGGTACAGTGGTTTACGCTTGTAATCCAGTACTCTAGGAGGCCGAGATGGGTGGATTACCTTAGCTCAAGAGTTCAAGACCAGCCTGAGCAAGAGCAAGACCCCATCTATAAAAATAGTAGGATGTCATGGTGGGCACCTGTATTTTTAGCTACTTGGGAGGCTGATGCAAGAGAATCACTTGAGCCCAAGAGTTTGAGGTTGCTGTGAGCTGTGACACCACAGCACTCTATGAAGGGCAAAAAGTAAGGCTCTGTCTCAAAAATAAAATAAATAAAATAAAATTAGCTGTGCCTTTAAAGTTGCACAGAAAGTAATTGCTAAAATAAAAATAACAAAATAATAAATATAGTAACAAAAATAATAGATATGATTATTTAAGAGTCTACTCTTGCCAGGCATATTTGACAAATTGCTAAATGCCAAACTTACACTCAGAGTAAACTCAGGTCAGTCTCAATGCTCTGCCTCTATCCATAAATGTGACAAATGACAAAATAAGTTTAGACTTAAGATAGGGAGCAGTATGTAACAGTTTTATATAGCTGTAGAAGCCTGCTACTATCTAATAAAAATACTCTTGATAAAATGTTCCACTTAGAAATAAGTAACATCTGAAGAGAAGGCAAAGTAAGAAATATGAGGTTGTACATCGACGAGGAAATGTAAGCTAAAATATAATCATTAGAGAAAGTGTATAATAGCACTTCTAATTCAGTCACATGAGGAACGCAACTAGAAGATATGATTTTTTCACAAAGGAGATATTTGGTGCCTACTAAGTAGGACAGAATAAAGAAAAATCCATTGCTGAGAAAAGTATAATTAATGAAAACATCAGCTGTGTCAGCAGAGTGACACAGCAGAGATTTCAGATGAAGAGTAAGTGAAAACAGGATGATTGATTCATGTCAGAATCATCAAACTGTGCTTTCTAAGAATTCACTAATTACTCTCTCGTTCAAAAAAGTAGAATCATCAAAGAGTCCTCTGCGTCACTTGTAAAGCAAAGAATGTTCAGCTAAAAGGGTATGTATGTAAAAAGGAGGAAATTTTGCCTAAGAGAAACGTCTGCCTTTGGTGAAATTCATGATATCCTCATAAGTTTGTTCATTGTAATACACCCTCTTCTAACGTGTGATTGTCCCTCTTCTTACCCAAAACCTCTATGATTATAATTCCTACAAAGATAATCACTCCTCACTATGCTATCTGCTGATTGACATAATAAATATAACCTCAAATTATTCTTCTGAAATACCTAAGCCTCACTGATACTTAAAATAACATTGGTGTTTTTGTCTGTGTTGTGTTTAAGTGCCAAATTTCTTTTGAGACAGTCAACACATAAAAAGTAACAATGCACATAGGACAACACTTGTCCTTGACCCAGAATGTAAGTTTGCCCAGGTTTCATTCGACAAGCGATCATATAAAGACTGAGGCTAACAAACCTTCTTCCATATCCTTTCCTCACCTCCCAGCTCCACTCTTCAGGATGAAAAGGCTGTATCATGAGACCACAGCAAAATACAAACATTTACTTTTATCCTAATTGTGAGCAATCGTGTCAATGTCAGGACTGGCATTTTTACAACCTACTATTTTTGACACCTAGGCAAACATCTATCACTTCTCCCTACCTTCTTCAAAAATAAATTGAATCCAAAAGGGATTATGTACAATAAGAATCATTAAAATAAGGGCAATGTAAATAGATCTTAAGGACAAATATCTCAGCGACTTCAAGCTCTGCCACAGCTTTGTAGAAATATACTGAAATAAAATTAACTTTCAGAGCTATGATTAAAATTATAAAAAAATTCAAGGATTAGAGATTACACGTTTGGGTACCAAAAATTCTCTTTGAACAGTGATTCATAAAAGCATGGAGTCATTTTAAAAATAGAGAGCAAAAATGCCTGTTTTCTTAGCTTTAAACATTAAGATTACTCAATGTTATCAAGACCACTAATTACTACCAGAATATAAAGCATTACTGCTGAGAATTATGTGCATTTTAAATGGGAATTAGAGCTTTTCATATGCTAATTTTTATAAGCCACCTGTAAACATACTTGATGAAAACATATCCCAGTGATAAGGATTTTCTATGTTGATGTTATTAAAAAGTATACTTGATTGATTTATGTCATGATTCTGCAATATACCAAAAACTACCTAAAAACACTACACAGTTTAATATAGGAAAAGATGAAGAAACATACTTTATCACAATGATAGTTTATTAGTCCTTGTCTTAGTTTGTTTTCTGCTGCTATAAAAGAATGACACAGATTGAGTAATTTATAATGAACCAGAATCTATTGGCTTGTGGTTCTGGAGGCTGGGAAGTCCAGGACTGAGAGGCTGACTTCTGGCAAAGGCTGTGTCATCCCCTAGTAGAAATGAAAAGAGAGTGAGAGAGCATTAAAAGGAAACCAAACACATCCTTGTGGAAGGAACCCACTCCCAGATAAAGGACTCACTCCCCTAATAATGGCATTAATCAATTCATGAGGGCAGTTACAGATCTGACTTCTTAATACTCACTAATGCTACAATGGCAATTAAATTTCAACATGAGTTTGGGAGGAAACACATATTGAAAGCATAACATTCTGGGCCATGGTCCCCCCAAACCCATGTCTTTCTCACAAATAAAACACACTTTTTCCATTCCAATAGGCCCCCCAAACCTTAAATTGTTACAACATCAACTTAAAAGTCTGAAGGCCAAAGCCTCGTCTCAATCAGATATGAGCGAGACTCAAGGCTTGAGTCATCCTGAGGCAGATTCCCCAATAGCTGTTGACCTGCAGAATCAAACCAAATTACGCATTTCTAAAATATGGTGGTGGGATAAGCATAGAGTATACACTCTCATTTCAAAAAGGAGAAATAGGCAAGAAAAAAGAGGGAAACTGATCCCAAGTAAGTCCACAATCCAGCAGGATGAACAACATAGATGTTATGGCTTCAGAATTGCCTTCCTTGACTTCGGGTTCTGCCTCTGGGACACACTGGGGCAGGGGTTGGGCTCCCCAGGCCTTGGACAGCCCACCCTAGGGCCCAGTCTACCCACAGATCTCACATTGGAGTTTGGGGCCTGCAGCTCTCCTAGGCTGACCTTGCACACTGGTAGCTCAACAGCTCCATGGTCCTGATGGGGATGCTGCTCCATGGGTCTCCTGGGCACTGCCCTGGGGGGCCCTCTGCAGTGCTCCACCTCTACAACGAGTCTCCACCTGGGCCTGCAGTTTGTCTGAGACAGCCTTTGAGATTGAGGCAGAGGCCACATTGGCCCCACAGCCTACACTCTCTGTGCATCTGCAGAAGTACTACCAAACCATGAACTCTGTAAGCATGTGTATAAAACGTGTACTTCAGAGATGACACTTACTTTCCTTACTGCCTTATTGTGAGGGACTTTGTATATACACACTGAAAACACATCTGACCTTATGACTTCAAAGATGCATTGTGAGCCACTTTATCAATGTGAATTCAACTGTTTAACAAATTGTGAACTTTTTAAACATGTGTTTAAAACATGCTTTTCAAAGATGCTCCTTACCATTGTTCAAAGCCATGATGTGAGGAGTTCACAGGCACACCTCTGAAAGTCTCAGCAAGTCTCTTCAAAGTTGCATTCACTCTTTATTAGCGTGAATTGAACTGCTTGCCATTTGGTAAACTTTGTGAACAAATGTATATAATATGCTTTTGAATATTATAGGACATGTTCCCTACCGTTGAGTTGAATGCCTGATTTGTGAGTTTATATATGCACACTGAAAACGTAAGTCTCAGCATGTCACTTGAAAACTGCCCTATTATAGTGACTAGAACTGCTTACAAAGCTTCGAACTCTGTAAGCAAGTGAATGAAATATGCTTTTTAAAGAGATTCCTTAAGATTTTGCAGTTTATAAATATACATTGAAACATGAATCTGCCACCAAGAGCTACCGTTCGCATGCTTCCCAGCAGCACCACAAGCTGCAACTGGGCCTGCCTGAGCTGCAGCCGGGTGGGGGCGGGTAACTGCAGACTCAAAATGCTTCAGGGCAATGAGTGCTGCTTCTCTCAGCTGCTCTGGGTTGCTCTCCAGGAGCTCCCTCAAAGATTTCTGAATAAACACCTTGATTCCTTTTATCCAAGCATCTCATGGCTGCACACTTGCAGTGTTCTTCATATAAACAACTGCAAATTTTCCAAATGTCTATATTCTGCTTTCTTTTTATTTATAAATTTCATTTCTAAGTTATTCGCATCCTCTCACATCTTGCTGTATGCAATTAAAAGAAGTCATGCAGCTCTTTCAACGTTTGGCTTACAAATTTCTGCCACCAGATATCCTAGTTCATTCTCTTCAGTTCTGCCTTCCATAAAACCACTGGGTAGGGGCACAATTTGGGTAAGTTCTCTGTCACTTTATAACATGTGTGGCCTTTATTCCAGCTTCCATTACCTTATTCTTCATTTCCATCTGAGACCTCAACAGAATTGCCTTTTCTGTTCATGTTTTCACAAACATTCTGATCGTAACAATATAAGTCATTGCTAAGAAGTTTCAGACATTCCCCACAGCTCTCCTCCTCTTCTGAGCCCCACCGGAGTTGCTATCAGCACTCTAGTTATAGCAATATAGGTTTTTTCTAGATTGTTTCTCCAAATTGTTCCAGCCTCTACCATCACCCAGGTCCAAAGCCACAAATCCTCAGTTGTTTGTTATGAGAACACCCTATTCTCTGATACCAATTCTCTATCTTAGTTTGTTTTCTCTTGTTATCACAGAATATCACAGACTGGGTAATTGATAACAAACAGAAATATTGGTTCATAGTTCTGGAGGCTGAAAAGCATAAGATTGAGAGCCCAGCACATCTAGATGACCTTCCTGCTGTGTCTTCCCCGGGCAGGAGGGCAAGAGTGAGCAAGAGGGGCTGGACTCACTCTCACAACAAGGAATTCACTCCCACAAGAATGGTATCAATCATTTCATGAGGGAAGAGTTTTCACGAACTCGTCACCTCTTAAAGGCCCCACCTCTTAATCCTGCTATAATGGCAATTGGGTGTCAGCAAGAGTTTCAAACCACAGCAGTCATATAACAGAAAATTCATAAGAGGAAGAAGTAGAGGAATAAAAATTTTTTAAGAAATATTTTTGATTGATCATATTTTAATACTATAACCTAACCCTTTGGCCTTCTCGGAGGAAGAATCTAGGTTTCTCTAAGCATGTTTATTATAGAAATCATTATAAGATTTTTGAAATTAAGAAACCACATTAAAGATGAAAATAAATTTGGAAGTCAAAGGCATTTCATATGCAGGAATCCCACTAGCAGGTAAAAACAAAGCACATTCTACATCTGAACTTAAGAAATATCCTATAGGTTGCCCTCAGTGGGATAAAAAAAATCTCCAAATATTTAACTACTATTTGTGTTTCAGACACTCATAATTGAGAGAAATCTCTGAATAAAGCATCCAATTATAATTCAGTAGCCATACAACTACAGAATAGGATTCTTTGATATTGAAGAATTTATATTTCTGATAGATGAATGTCAGGTTGTACACTAGCATAGAAGTCAGGTCTGAGTTGTAATAATGATACCACAGACTTTTAATTTGGGGCAAGTCATTCAATTAACATTGGATTTGATTTTATCGGTAACATGAGAGGTTAGAGCCCATGTTCTAGAATTTAATCAGTTAAAAGTTTGAATTTGTTTCATAAATTAATGATAATCACAACTATAAATCACCTTCTATAAAATATCTATTTTGTGCCATGTGATAAATTAGTCTCTTTGCATATACTATCTTCACTCAGCAGGAATGTCTGACTTTCAGAGACTTGGAGACACGGGTCCACAGAGGGTGGCTTGCCAGATGTCATGCTACTAAGTGCAAACCTAGAATCCCAGCTGAGCTCTGTCTTCTATGTGCCTGTTTGATCAGACATTCAGATTTTTATCCAACTGATGACAGGATATTCAGTTATTCAAGCTGCATGAGAAAATTTAAAATAATTGTCCAACTATCTACATAATGGCACTTAAAAAGCTTTCTATGTGAAAGGTAACCATCAGCAATTCTGTGAAAACATTTCTATCACTTACAGTTGTTCCGATGGTATGAGTCCTTTAAATGTTTGCTTATCTAGTGAATGGATTTCATTTGTGTACAGGTACCTGGAAAACATATAAAATCCCATTAAAGTATAAATGAGTATAAATAGCACATGTCTTAGATGAAGACTTTCTAAACTGAAATCTGTGGACCTAGGGAGCTTTGGGGGATGCTCAGAGAGTCCCTAAAAATATGTAGAAAGTATTATTTCCTTTAAATAATGTTTAATTGTCCAGTAAGAAAGTGCCAGTCTCTCCTCAAATTCTCAAACAGATCTTTGGTTCAAAATATTAAGAGTCTTAGGATGATTATGGAGGAATTGTGACTAATGAAGTCCTATGTAGTGAATAACAAATTCTCTAATATAACCAATCTTGTTAAGTCTAATTTATGATATCAAACATATTCAAGTGTGAGGTATATTCATAAAGCTGGACAATATCACCAGAGGATTCATCTTAATAGAATAAAAACATCCTAAGAGACCATAACACATATTTTGATCCTTCCATGAACGCTATCAAAAATTTACAGGATAGTGTAAACAGTTTTGTAAGTATGCTGATACAACTAATCTTGTCCAAAAAATTGACTTAAAATAATTTATGTGGCATATGAGCCCTTCCAATTTCATATTTCTTCAACCAAAGGATGGCAACATTATTCTAGCTCTATAATCTTTATGAATGTTGTAAAATGAAACCTCCCCAGGGTTCGAGGCAATCAGAATTCCTGAAACTTTTCCTCAAGCTTTGGAATATACCTTTGTATATTGTGAGTACATGAGAACTGCCTGGAGATTTGTTAAACAAAACAAAATAAAACACCTGTTCCAAAACTTACTCTCAAACCTATTCAGTGCAACTCTCTTAAGGTCAGGCCCAGTAAATTCTATACTTCCCAGGTGATTCTTTTTTTTTTTTTCCATGCCATACAAACAATTTTAATTATGTAGTTACAGTCAATAACCACTCCTAATCAGAACATTTCAGCATAAAGAAAATTGTGATACACTTATAAAAATAGCCAGTTTTCATAGCCATATACTCATAAAACAGAGATACACCTTCATATAGAAATTTTATACAGATGTAGGTTTAAAATTGATTGTAAACTAAAATAAGACACATTGTAAACATCAGTTAGTTGCATAATTTTCTAAGGTGATGTATTAGTCTAATGCAGCCCAGCAGTGGTCCTGCCTGACTGAGAAACCATATAAATCATAATTGTGGCTAAAAATGAAGAAGGGACTGCTTTTCTAAAACTTGCTGTAGTAAAGCTTTGGAAGTTCCAAATTACTTTCTTTTCCCACAGATTATAGCTCCAATAAATTTCTGAGAGCAGTAGTGACTAGTAGGGACTCATGGAGATTTTTCCCCTTAGCATTAACTGACAATATGGAAGACCTTATTATGATCCCAAAATCTCAAAAATACAGCTAGAAAATTTTCTAGAACTGTGTTTCTTCAACCACATTGTAAGGATCATTGACCTATAGTCTCAAAACCCACCAGTGGTGTTCAACTGTGGGTGACTGTAAATTGGAGCACAAGTATGTGAATTGGTGGTATTTCTAAGGCATCATTTTGAGGGGCACTTCAGGCTTCATGCTGATGACTGGGCCACTGCTTCCACAAATTCTGATTTAATAATGGGTCCAGAGCACAGAATGAACACTGGGAGTTCTCAAAACTCCTCTGATGATAATATGCAGCAACCATGGCGTACAGAAGAGCTGAGAGTATTGTATAATATACCCCAGAAGATTCAGATGTATCTCCCTGTAAAGGCTCTTGGACTACAGAACATTAGGGAACCACATTACTTTAAGGGTATCAATATCTTGAGGTGAACAGAAGTTGGCTCTACTGTAAAGAGGTGTACAGACCATTTAATAGGTTTTTAATTATTATTTTCAATTTTAAATAATGGTAATTTGCTTCATAAAGGTAAAACTAAATCATAAAATATGCATGGAGGAGATTCAAAACTTAAAACCAAAAATCGCCCACAGTAGTATTTTATCTCAGATATATACATTCTAGACTATTACAGTATAGAAGCTACAACAATTTAGACTATTACATTATAGAAAATGATGCAGGGGAAAATGACTAGTTGAAAGGGGGGAAAAGAGAGTAGAACTTCTGTAGTTGAAGCTTCACAAGCTGACTTAACCAATGAAGTGTGAAATAGGGAAACAATGCTGCATGTTAATACCAGCAAGAGAGCATCTAGTTTCTTGTGAGATGAAGCTAGGCAGCTGAATTCAAATCTCACCACACACCCCTGAAAACCACATAGATCAGAAAAGAAGAGAAACACATCACCCAGGAGGAAAAGAACATTAGTGACTTCCATTGACACTGAAGTGGGGGAAATACTGAAGACAGCAAAGTTATTTCCAGAGTTCACCCTTTAGCAGAGTCGAATGGGGCTGTCACAGAGCAGGGGGTGTTGCAGTGTGTGGGAGGAGATGGGACAGGACAAACGGGGGAGCACCATCCTGAAAAGAACCTGTCAGATGCCTGGGAACAAGCTCCTGAGCTATGGGAGAACTGAAAGGGGTTTGGGAAGTGAATAGAAAGAGGCATCTATTCATGGGTTGATGGGCACTTGGGCTTATTCCATGACTTAGCAATTAAGAATTGGGCTGTAATGAACATTCTGTTACAAATATCTTTGTTATAGTGTGATTTTTGGTCTTCTGGATATATACCTAGTAGAGGAATTGTAGGAAGGAATGGCAGGTCTATTTTTAGACCTCTAAGTGTTTTCCAGACGTCTTTCCAAAAAGAACATATTAGTTTGCATTCCCACCAGCAGTGCAGGAGTGTTCCCTTTTCTCCACATTCATACCAGCATCTCTGGTTTTGGCATTTTGTGATACAGGCTAATCTTACTGGAGTTAGATGATATCTCAGAGTAGTTTTGATTTGCATTTCTCTGATGATTAAGGATGATGAGCATTTTTTCATATGTCTGTAGGCTGTGCACCTGTCTTCTTCAAAGATGTTTCTCTTCAAGTCCCTTGCCCACCCTGAGATGGGATCACTTATTCCCTTCTTGCTAATACATTTGAGTTCTCTGTAGATTCTGGTTATTAAAGCTTTGTCAGAGATATAACCTGCAAATATCTTCTCCCATTCTGAGGGCTGTCTGCTTGCTTTACTTACTGTGTTCTTGCCTGTGCAGAAAAGTGCCCATCGACCCACAAATGGATCAATAAATTGTATATGTACATTATGGAATATTAAAGAGCCTTAAAGAAAGATGGAGACTTTATCTCTTTCATGTTTACATGGATAGAACTGGAACATATTCTTCTTAGCAAAGTATCTCAAGAATGGAAGAACAGGTATCCAATGTACTCAGCTCTACTATGAAACTAATTTATAGCATTCATATGAAAGCTATAACCCAATTATACCCCAAGAATATTAGGAAAGGAAAGAAGGAGGGGAGGGGAGGGGGGAGGTTGGGTGGAGGGAGGGTGATTGGTGAGACCACACCTACAGTGCACATTACAAGGGTACATGTGAATCTTTCTAAATGTAGAATATAAATGTCTTAACACAATAACTAAGAAAATGCCATGAAGACTATGTTACCCAGTTTGATGAAAATATTTCAAATTGTATATAAAACCAGCACATTGTACCCCATGATTGCATTAATGTACACAGCTATGATTTAATTAAATACATATATATATATATATAAATAAAAAAAGAAAGAAAAAGGCATCTCACTAGGGGGAGGGATCTGTGGAGGATTGGTATTAAAGGGAAAGAAGAAATCAAAAAGCCAAAGCTAAAATAAATTACTAATAAGATTTTAAGAGCAAATATTGTTATGTAACAAGATAATCACTGTGGGAGAAAAATTACCTATAAATATTAAAAAGAAAATTAAGAAAGTAACTATATTTGACTTAAAATTAAAATATGTAATCATAATTTTTAAAAACCATTTCTTATCTATTTCATTTACAATAATTTACAAAAGAATAAATTTCTTAGGAATACACTTAGCCACAGAGGTAAAAACACATGTAGTGAAAACCACAAAACATTGCTGAAAGAAATTAAAGAGCGCACCAATGAATGAAAAGACTTGTTGCTTTTACGAACTAGAAGACTCCATATTACTAAAACATCAATACCGCTCAAAGTGATCTACAGGTTCAATGCAATGCTTCTCAAAATTCCACTAGTATTTTTCTTTGCAGAAAGAGAAAACCCCATCTTAAAATTCTTATGCTCAAGGAACCCCAAATAATCTTGAAAAAGAATAATGAAGTTGGAGGTCTTACACTTCCTTATTTCAAAACTTAACAACAAGGGAATAGTGATCAAAACAGTGTGGTACAGGGCCAGAAACAGACAGAGTGACTAGCAGAAAGAAATAGAAACCCCAGAAACAAACCTTTAAACACACAGTCAAATAATTTTAATGAGGATATGTTCAAAAAGGGCAGTCTTTTCAACAAATAGTGTTGGGAAAGCTTGATATCCACACACAAGGAGTGCAGGTGGAATCTAGATCAAAGGCCTAAATGTAAGCCTATATTTTATTAGGCTTACTTATAGAGCTATTAGAAGAAAACATAAGAGAAATCTTTTTGACATTGAATTTGGTTTTTTGATAGTACATCAAAAACAAAGGAAAAAACAGCCAAAACAGAAAAATTAAACTACCACACCAAAATTAAAAAGTTTCGTACATCAAAGAACACAATCACTAGGATGGAAAGGCAGACTGTGGAATGAAACAAAAAATTTGCAAATCTGATAAGAAGTTAATAGCCAGAACATATAAAGAACTCAACAATAGCAAAAAAAAAAAAAAAAAAAAAACCACTTAAAAATGGGCAAAGTTCGTGAATAGTCCTCTTCCTTTACTCCTTTCTTCAAAGAAAATATACAAATGTCTGACAAGTATATAAAAAGGTGCACAACTTCACTCACCAGTGTTTGGTAAAATGCAAACACTGAGATATCACCTTGTACATTAAGATGGCTACCGCCAAAAAATCCAAAATAAGTCTTTTGGAATCCCCTCACACTGTTGGTAGGAATGAAAGCTGGTGCAGCCACCATGTTAAACAGTATGGAGGGTGCTCAAAAAAGTTTTTTTTTTTTTAATTAAATGATAACTATGTACATTAATGCAATTCTGGGGTACAGTATGGTGTTTTCATATACAATTTGAAATATTTTCATCAAACTGGTTAACACAGCCTTCATGTCATTTTCTTAGTTATTGTGTTAAGACAGTCATATTCTACTCTTAGAAAGATTCACTTGTACCCTTGTAAGATACACCATAGAAGTGATCCCTTCAATCACCCTCCCTCCACCCATTTCCCCCCTCCCTACTCCCTCCCCCCTCCCCATATTCTTAGGCTGTTATAGGTTATAGATTTCATATGAAAGCTATAAATTAATTTCATAATAGAACTGTGTACATTGGATACTTTTTCTTCCATTCCTGTGATACTTTGCTAAGAAGAACACTTTCCAGCTCTATCCATGTGAACATGAAGGACGTAAAATCTCCATCTTTCTTTAAGGCTGCATAGTATTCCATGGTGTATATATACCACAGTTTGTTGATCCATTCGTGGATCAATTGGCACTTAGGCTTCTTCCATGACCTGACAATTATGAATTGGGCTGCAATACACATTCTGATAGAAATATTTTTGTTGTAATGTGATTTTTGGTCTTCTGGGTATATGCCTAATAAAGGAATTGCAGGATCAAATGGCAGGTAACAAATTCTTATAATCTAGGAATTCCACTTCTGGGCATATATCAAAAGAATTTTTAAAAGAGTCCTCAAAGATATTTGCACACACATATTCACACAAGCTCTATTTATTCACCTCGTCACCTAGCCAAGAGGAGGGAGTGACCCAGAGGTCCACAGAAAAGTGGAAAGATAAAGACAGATGGTGGAATATTATTCCACCTTCACAAGGCAGGAAGTGCTGACCAGGCTGTAACATGGCTGAACTTTGAAAACATTATGCGGAGTGAAATAAGTCAGTCCCAGGAGGAGAAGTACTGTGTGATTCCACTCACGCAAGGACTCTAGAGTGGTCAGTCCCCAGTGATGGGAGAAGAACGTTGGTTGCCAGGACAGGGGGAGTGGGAAATGGAGAGTTAGTGTTTAATGAGTATAGAGTCTCAGTTTTGGAAGATTAAAAGGTCCTGGAAAGTGATTAAAGCACCACAATGTAAATATATTGAATACTACACTCAGAAATGGTTAAGATGGTACATTTTAAGCCGTGTATTTCTATCACAATTCATTTTTAAAAGGACATATCAAATAATCAAAATTTGTAAAATGTATGTCTTTATATTTTTGAAGATTACACCCAAAACATTGACAGTGATAATAGATCTGGAACTTTGCGTAATTTTATTCTCTTTCCTGCAATTTTCTGTATTTTCAGAATTTTCTAAGAATTAAATATTGATCTATTAATTGCTTACATTTTTATAAGTAAGAAATTGCATTACTTTATAAAATATGTTAATTTGAAAAATAAATCAAACTTACCTATATTCTCTTTACCCTGGATAGTAACCTTACTTTTAAAATTTTATTTTATGTTTAGAGTTACCTATTTTTTTAATAAAACATTATATACATAAAATATTTTGATATTTGACTTTGGAAAACATTAACCAATTTATATTTTGGCCTCTATGTTTCACTGAATTTTAGATAACTAATAATCCTCTTCCTAATCCTAGAAAGATAAATATAGTCCCCTTAATAATTTTTAACAACCAAGCCACAAAAAATAAAAATCAAACTTTGATTCTTTCAATCAAACCCTCAATGATTTTCTCAACAATTAAAAAAAAATCAAATTTTGACTTCAAAGTCATTACAAAGTTATTACCTTGGTTTGACGCTGAAATTTTGGAAAATGCTTGGGGAGCTAGTGTGTTTAATTTTTCACCCCACCTTCTCAGGGAAGATTTTAAAAAATGGGCTGTGGAACTAAGGAGTGCCACAAAGGAACACCTAACCCTTCCCATCAACCACAAAATTAGTCCCAAGGAAGAGCGATAGAAAATCAAAATCATTGGTGTATCTGAGAATAGAGATCCGTGCCTGCATGCCCTGATTATTCTCTGGAAGATGACAGGTATCATGATAAGTCCCCAGTCTACCATGGGACTATAGAGGTCCTGAGGTAGCTGCAAAGTGAGTCAAAGCATAAAACTGCCCCAACAAGCCACCGAGCTCTCCAATGGGAAAGGGAAGAGACCAGGGTTTTTACAGATGTCTCGTGGCGGGTGGATGTGACATCCAGAGTCCTGGAGCTGGAAGGGATCTGTAGTCATAGTGATCACTGGAGAGCTGTTTGCTCTTGCAGCCCAATAACCAGAAAAGCACAGGAAGTCCAGAGGCTGGTCACCATCTGGGCTTGACCATGCTCGGGGACTATAAAAACTGTGCCCCACCTCACAGAATAAGAACGAGCAGTCTAGAGAGCAGGTCTCCCAGAAGGTGTCTCATGACACAGCTGGGGCCTGGGCAGCCGTCCTGGTCAGTGTGCACTGTCAGGGCAAAACTCCACAGACTCGAGGGCTTAAATGGTAGAAAATTATTTTCTCACAAATCCAGATGCTGGAAATTCCAGGATCAAGGTCCGGCAGGGTTCAGTTTCCAAGGAGGGCTCCCTTCTGGGCTTCTTGCAGTTGTCTTGGTGCTGTGTCCTCATGGGACACAGAGGACTCTGGCGGCTTTCCCTCCTCCTTCAGGGGCCCTACTCCCCATGCGGGGGCTGTACCCCATGGCCTCACCTAAGGGAACTACTCCCCAAAGACTCCACCTCCAAACACTAGCACACTGATGGTTAGGATTTCAACTTATGAATTTTGGGGGGTCATAAACATTCAGTCCATTAAAACAGCTCAGAAGGAGTAGAGGGAAAGAAGCAAGAAATGGAGATTCTGAAGAAAGGGGAGATGAGGAACTGACTCTACCCCAGATGATGAGTTTACCCCAAAGGAACTGAGATGTTTTCTGCCATCACGTAGAATGACGTCCAGAATAGGAATTGAGTTATAAAAATACAAGTATATGTTGCACTCCTTAATACAGAGACTGATATATTTCCATATTTCCGTGTGAAAAAGACACCTAGTATGAACAGGAAGCTGTGCACCAGCCGGGTGGTGACATGCTCAGCTCCATATATTTTAAAAGGTATAAAACAGTAACTTAATTTGCACCCTAAAAATGCACGCAGAGCCTAAAATAGTAATATACATGAAAATAAAAAATACAAATTAACTAAAAATGTGAAATATTTCAGAGTAATCTTTTTTTTTTCTGAGATAGAGTCTTACTATGTTGCCCTCTGTAGAGTGCTGTAACACCACAGCTCACAGCAACCTCAAACTTGGGCTTAAGTAATTCTCTTGCCTCAGTTTTCCAAGTAGCTGGGACTCTAGGCATCTGCCACAATGCCCTGCTACCCTGCTATTTTTGTTGTTGTTGTTGTTGCAGTTGTCATTGTTTGTTAGCAGGCCCAGGCTGGGTTCAAACCCACCAGACTCGGTGTACGTGGTTGGTGCCTTAACCACTGTGCTATGGGCGCTAAGCCCAGAGTAATCATTTTTAAATACACAAAAATCTGGAAATCCTGAAAGAATAATGTCTGACTACATGAATTTTTTTTAAGTATTTCTAAGTTCTGCATTCTAAACCAGGGGTCCCCAACTTTTTTGGCATAGAAGATAATTTTTGCATGGACTGGAGCAACAGAGAGAGGAGGTGTAGTGATGGGGAGTGGCTGTAAACTCAGACAATTCTTTCTCACCAAGTGCTCACCTCCAGCTGTGCCGCCTTATCTCTAACAGACCACAGACCAGGACCCACCTGGCCTGGCCCAAGGATTAGGGCCCCAGCCCCAAATAATCCTAAAGTTAATTGAATTCCAATGCAAAAGGACACTTGTTTTATATATTTTATCTTCAAAGCATCTATTTTTTACTAGAAGAATTCAAACTCTTTGAAGAGATGTCTGCTTCTAAGTAAAAAAGTATGTAATGCACTATGTTTGATGGAAAGTACTCAAAGTCTGAGGAGTTAGTTAAAGGGTCCCACCGGCCAAACTTGGGACTTGGAGATCAGAAAGAATAATGCTGGAACTGACTATAATGTATAGAATTTTTTAAATGTCGTGAGTTAACACCCATAAGAGGGGAAAAAAAGAGAGACAGAGACACAATATGGTGGAGGATGGGAAGAGAGTTCTTTTCAGAAGACTACCAGCTAACACAGAATGTCATAATTTTGCAATACAATGTAAACGCATATTCATGCAAGGCTCTTTAAGGGATGCTAAGCCCATTGGTAACATTTTGTTCAAAGGAAAGCAATTAACTTTGGTATATTAACCTTGAATCCTGTAAACCTTGCTATAATTACTAATTAGTTCTGAAAGCTTTTTTGTTGATTCTTTGGGATTTTCTGAAAAAAAAAAAAAAAAGTCATGTCATCTGCAAAGACAGTTTTGCTTCTGCCTTCCCAGTCTAATTGTTTCCTTATTTCATTAGCTAAGACTCTTATGATGGAGACTAGAAGGGGGCGAGAGGACATCTTTGTCTTATTCTTGATCTGGTGGGAAACCAATTGTAGGTTGAATGTCCCTAAAACCAAAATATGACATCTGAAATGCTCCAAAAGCTGAAACTTTCTGAGCACTGACATGTTGCCATAAGTGTAAAATTTCACACCTGACCTTATATAAAGGTTACAGTCAAAGCTCAGGCATACAACATACAGTTTATTCAGCATTGTCAAGGGGAAAAAGGACCTCTTGGCCTCCTTCAGCTTCAACTCACCTTTTCCCTAAAAATAAACATAGTTAGCAAACTTCACCAGGGCAGAGATTGTAAGCCTGCTGTTTTGTATTGTTGCTCTTGTTGCACAGTTTATCACAAGTGTCCTGGTGATGCCAGAGTGCCACTAAGGTACATTGTACCAGTTACTTTTTCACTGTATTGATGGTATGTCATACAGTTTTACTTTTAAGTACTTATGTGTGAATAAGTGTAAGAAAATGATTACTCATTAGTAGCTTATCAGCACCATGCATTATCCACATGGGTGAATGAGACAATGATACCTTTGCTTTCAGATGGTTCAGTGTACACAGACTTTGTTTCATGCACAAGATTATTAAAAAATACTGCATAAAATTACCTTCGGCCTATGTGTATAAGGTGTACGTGAAACATAAATGCATTTCATTTTGAGACTTAAGGCTCATGACCAAGATATCCCATTATGTATATGCAAATACTCAAAAATAAAAAAAAAAATCCAAAATTCACATTCTTTCAGATAAAGGAAATGCACAGAACCAAAGTTTTTCACCATTAACATAATCTTGGCCACAGAACTTTTAATACTGGTGCTCTTTATCAAGTTGAGAAAGTACCCTGTCTTCCTAGTTTGCTCAGTTTTCTATCATAAATAGGTGTTAGATTTTATAGAATGTTTTTTATGCATCTACGCTATATTCATATGACTTTTTCCCTCTAGCTTGTTGATGAATTTTTTGAATTTTAAGTATTGAACCACCATCCCATGCATATCTAGGATAAATACTACTTGGTTGTCTCTATAATTATTTTTATACATCACTGGATTTGGTTAGCTAATATTTTGTTGAGGATTCTTTTTTTTTTTTTTTAAATTTTATTGAATGGTAACTATGTACATTAATGCCCTTCTGGGGTACACTGTGGGGTTTTCACATGCAATCTGAAATACTTCCATCAAACTGATCAACACAGCCTTCATGTCGTTTTCTCAGTTATA
>CAUYQV010094737.1:0-10063 GCA_963574575.1 Galagoides demidoff
CCAAAATCCCTTCCCCTTTTGTAACCAAAATAGCCTTTTAAGCAAGCAGCAATCCTGCAGAAATGAGAAGAAAATTTGGGTGAGAGCTGCAGAATTCTGCAACAACTGAAAAAACCTTGCAGAAACCACAATCCTGTCACAAGTCTGTCCGGTCTGTCTGCGAGAAAATTTTAGATATATAAGACCCCAACCCCCTCCCTATAGTTATAATCTGGCAAATATTGGCTTCTGTACAAGTCTGCTTATGCTACGGCTTCTCATTCCCCGCTTGAAGTGCTGTATAAAACCCCCTTCAAGTTCGTCAAGCGACTCTGTGAAGTGAGCCTGCTCTTGACTGGCCAGATAAATTAATCCTTGATTAATTTGAACTCGGCATTCTGGTGTTTCTCTATAATTCCACTCGTGGCTACAACAATTTTGAAACCTTTTTACCTCTTGACTCTGGAAGAATGTAAGTTAAAGAAGTATTATCTTAAATATATTTCATCTATGTTAAGAATTTAGCTTTACTAAAATTGTAAAAAAAAAAATGCCATTTACAAAGTAACAGGCATTATCTCACTCAGTTCTCATATCCATAAGATAAGCGGTATTATCCTCATTTTACAGGCAGTAAAAGAGAGTCTTAGAAATGTATCAACCTGTAGCCTATGTATGTGTAGCCTCTGGAGTTGGCTACTAATCTTGTCAATTATTAGCTATATTAAAAGATCTAAATGAACTTTTACAAATAAGACATTTAGAATAATGCCAGGCACAAGTTATGATTAATAAATTGAACTATCTATTGTGGTCAAGTTACATGACCAAAGCCATATAGCTAATAGCATACAAATAAAGGAAATACTTAAAATCATGTCTTTCTGGTCATAAAACTAGTATTGCACACAGCGGGGACTCATCCTAATTCTGAGAAAAAGCATTTCAACATATAGTCTGCTATAACATGTGATATAGGGAACAGAGAAGCTGAAGTATTATAAATGGGGGGATTAGGGGGCTATGGAAGGAAGAACTATAAACATTAACAGGATCCATGAACTGTCTTGAACTTTATGCTAAAAGCAACGGAAGCAAATCAAACTATTATTTGAGGAGGAAATACAAAGTTATTTGCTGTTCAAAAATTTTCTGGTTTATGTGAGGAATTGTTTTAAAAATTGAGAGTAGGTATGCTAACAGTCATAAATTTAATATTTAACACATCAATTTAATTGATCCATTATCCTAGGAAACTTCTACCCTTGACACATTTCTGTAAGTACTTTTAGTTAAAGGGCACTTTTTAAAAAAAAGTCTCTGTATTAAATAGTCTGTTTGGAAATTTTTTTAAAAGAGACTTTATTTTTAGAGCAGTTTTGGTTCTTACTAAAATTGAAAGAAAAGCAGAGACTACCATAAGACACTTGTCTACACATGCACAACCGCGTCCACTATCAACATTCTGCACCAAATTGACACATTTGTTACAATCAAGGCAACTCCAGTGATATTATCACCAAAATCCATTATCACACCAGGAATATTTATTTTTAACCTACGGTATTAATGTTTTACATCTATTCATCAGACTCAATCAATAATGACTTCTGGTTATCTAAATAAAAAAAAAAAAAGCAAATATCACCCATTTCAGAAGTAGATTTCAACACCAGTTGAGAATTTTCAAAAGAGTTGACCATGCAGCTCTGAAATCTGTTACCAAAGGGAAATTTTCTCAAGTTTTCTTTTAGGGCAGCATGAAAGGAATAAGTAAATAGACTCCAAATATGAGTACATTGAAAGGAATATTTGTTCCTTAAAAAATTACCTTCTTCCTTCCACAGAGATACCAGTTCAATAATAAATGGACTAATTCCCCTGGAGAAAATCAGAAAGAAGTTAATAAATTCATGCACCCTATATGGCTATAAAACCAGTCACATCAAAGTAAATAGCAAAATTTGTGGCACTACATGATTGGGAGAAATTCCCAGCTCCCAGCTTCCCCAAGGAGAGAGATAAAGAAGATTCAGACCAACTTCTTACCTTAAACTTTTCAGGGGATTGTCGTAGGGACCGTTTCCTGTCTTGCTTAAATCTAAGAACTGACAGGAAAGAGCCAATGAGAATAAAAATGATGATTTGGACAAGCGCATATTCACTTGCCATAGGCCCGTCTCAAGCCCAGCTCAGTGGGGCTCAGTTGCATGCGGTTAGCAATCCTTTACACGGAAACATTTGTTCAGAGGCTGGATTTCATGTTAAGTGTTTTTACTACACTAAAAAAAAAAAGTCATGTTTGCCTGTGGTGCCTTAGGTGACGTTCTTTGAATCATCACTTATTATACCTAAAGAGAACTAAATTAATATTTGTAGACTTCTGCATGTTGTTATACTGTCCAATTTTTAAAACATCTAGACATAATGAACTATCCTAAATTGACCTCTTTTTGACTGTAACTTTACCTACTATTTCTCTAACCAACATCTGTCTCTAATTTTTTCTTAGTTAAACAAAACAGCTTATTTAATCTATTTACACCTTTTTTCCCCTGCCTCTTGTGAACTTTCTTTGGGATTGCTTACTGGCATTGAACTATCTTGCACAATATGTTTGTACTCCATTTTTTTAAAGATTGTACTGCTTATGCTATTATAAAATTGGTCTACTGTCATTCTTGTAAAAGATATTTCATTTTACATGACATAGAATAACTCTGGCCTGTTTCACACAAAGAATATTTCTGTCTGGCCTTGAAATTAAGGTGTCATATTTTCTCAAGTTTGACTAAGGCATTGTTTCCTTCCATTTAACTTCTTGATCTTATAGTACATCTTGAATCATTTATTTACTGAAGTACTTATTAAAAATCAGGAAAAGTATGTCTTTTAAATTCTTACTAAGGTTATCAGAAATTTCATCACTGAAACTTCGGAAAAGAAAATAACAGAAGGGAAAGGTCTAGTGACATAACCTTCACTCACTATTTCTACTCTCTTTCTCCTTTCTGCTCTCTCTTCCTCTATAATGCCCCCCACACATACAACACGCTCCCTCACTAGAGAAAAAAAGGATACTTTTAGTGAAAGAAGTTCAATGTAGCTAGCTATGAAAGGCTCAGCCCTGCACTATCACGGGGAAACAAATGTGAGAAAAGATAAGAAAATTCAGTGAGAAGGCAAGAGGAAGAACCAGAGAAAATAAGTCTACTCAAAAGAATGGCACAAGAAAACATACTTAATAGGAGGAAGCAGGAATAGCTCTTGAGAGGTGATTATTAAGAATTAGAGGCCAAGTAGCTTTGCAATCGGGAAATGATGTTTTACAGAGTAAATAGAAGCAAGGATTATGAACAAGTTTTCTCCCTCATAAAACTTTTCACTGGACCCTCTGTGATGCTAATTTCACCACAAATACTGCCTCTAACTCTGCACCTTGTTTGGAAGTGCAGAACATATGCCTTAAGCGGACTTCAGAGCACACTTTTCCTCCCATCCCCCCCTCCAACCCCCACCAGAAAAGGAAGGTCACACATTGAAATTCCATAAACACGGGGCTGGAGAAATTGCCTCGCCCCAAATGCCTGCCCTCCGAGTATGCTCAGTCTATGCCCAGTGGTTATGTTGCAGTGCCCTCTTTGCTTTGTCCTTTTGCCTCTGCTCCCATGCCATCTCCCATTCCCTCCTTATGTATTTGGTGATCTTGTTCTATTAAGTATCTCTGTATCTCTTTATCACGATTCATTCCTCTTTTTTATTTCCTTTGAATCAACGGGATCAAAGAAAAAAAAAAAACTCCATCAGTTTTATGATCTCCTAAAACACATTCCCACCCATTTTTGTACCTCATGGATGACCATCTAGGGTTTTACACCTGCTGTCTACACTTCCTTTTTCTCACTCATGTCTCTGTGTGTTTCAATATGACTCCTTCCTCTATTTTATAGAAACTACTTTTGCCCAAATTATCAGTGACCACAGGGATTCAAAATGCTATGAACACACTTAATTCCTTCTCTCCTTTCACTTCTCTGTAGCTTCTCTTGTCACTTTGCATTATGTCATTGATAATGATGGCATAATGTTCATTTTCAACGCGCTAGCTTGATTTCCAGGACACAATTCTCTATTGTTTGGGTTTTGTATGTTTGTTTTGCTGCTTAATATACACATATCTCTGATTTATTTTTTGCCAATATTTCTTAAAGATCCCTCTTCATCCTTCTATCCATTTCTGCTAACTATTTTTATTTGAGCTTCACTATCGCCTGTACTAATGATTTCATATTTTTCAGCAGTAATCTTTTGAGAAATTTAGAGCTGTATTTCCAAATTCCTGCAGGACTTTAGCACTTGGAAGTCACACAGATACTTGAATTCAGCATGGCCAAACTGAACTTTTCATCTTCAAGCCTGTTTCTCTTTCAATTATCTTTATTTTAGGTAATCATATCATCTAATCACCTAAGTTGAGAATGATCCTTAGTACTCTCTTTACTAAATTATTTCCCCAACAATTTATTACGAAGTCCTGTAGATTCCATCTCCTAATTATCTCTCTAATTGAACACCAGCCTTGCTGCTTTCAATTTATCTGGCAATTTATTCTTATTTTTAAAAAAGACACTTGATATAAAAATGTGAAATAGCATGAGCTTTTATGTAAAATCCTCACCGGAGTTCTTACTAGCTGAATCTTCAATTCACATAGTGCTTCTAAGCTTCTCTCTTCTAAGATCTTTAATGGTTGTAAAAAAAAAAAAAAATCTTCCTTACAAGATATTCTTTCTTTTTCTTTTATTTCGACCTTCATCTGTGAGGTCACATCGGAAAAAATTATTAGAGTCCATTGTCAGAATTCTGAGACTAAAAGAGGTGGATAAAACAATGTAAAGAGGAAAATCCAAGTAAACAGCTTTCCTTAGACTAAGATAGCCTGAAAGCTGAAGGGAAGGGAAGTAATGCTATAGCTTAAAATTATACTATTCTACTGATGAATGAGTTATTGGTAAGTAATTTATTCAGCTGGCATTTTAAGATTATGAGAATTAGGAAGGATGGATCTATGTCATAAGTTCAGATTAAAATTTGGTGCTGTGGTGAAAATGTGGGAGTAAACATTAACAATCTGGTTAAAAGGTTAAGAGTACATGCTAATGATATCTTTAATTTATACAAAAATATTCGAACATCACACATACTAATATCCTGATATGCATATATACATGATATATATGCACATGATATGTGTATGTATAAAATCCAGGTGTGTGTGCGTATATGTATATACATATACGCACACACATACGTAGGAATTTAGTGGAAAAATACAAAGATGTGAACAAATAAATGATACATATTATTGGAGCACAGTTTCTTGTGTTAAACAAGACAGAATTTTATCTTAGATGTACCTCTTATTGTTCCTTCCAAGCCTAGTTTCTCCTAAAGAAAAAAGCTCAAGATCTCCTACTGTTATGATTTCAAAATCATATTTAGACTCACATGCCCCATCTCTTGCCACAATTGGAACAAAAATAGATGATTATGAATGAAGGGAAGCTAATCCAGAGTTTAAACAGTCATCTATGATGTCTGGACTGGAAGGTGGGATTGCCCAATACTATCATCAAATTTGAACCTGAGGGCGTCAAATGAGGGTATCAGAGCGCACAATAGTTGCAGAAACCGGGCAGTCATAAGACACAAAATACAGAGTAAGGAGTGAGTTGTAAAGGGCTTGACAAGCTGGGTTTCTTAGGGTGTCAAAAGCAAAAGCAAAAAAGCAGAGAAAAATTAAGTGGCAAAGAAGCTACATAGTGAACACAGGAGTGTAGACTTGCATAGCTTTGTCTCAATTATTTAATGAAGCCACCAGTTCTAAGACCTATGTACAGCTCTGCTCTAACCAGGTTTTTTTTTTTGTATGTATCTAAATAATTGAGACTTGCATAGCTTTGTCTCAATTATTTAATGAAGCCACTAGTTCTAAGACTTACGTACAGCTCTGCTCTAACCAGGACTTTTTTGTATGTATCCATCTTTTTTCTGGATTCTCCATTTCTACATGTTGTTCCAACAAATAAAACCTCCTAAATTAATTAAAACTTAGCTTTTGCAACCCACAAGGAAAAAACTAAAGTGTGCACACATTTTAGGCAACCAAACACAAAGTTGCCACCTAATATTTATTTACAAAAAATATAGAGAAAAAACATATTAATTTTTCCAAGAAACAAAAAATATGCTTTTACAAAATATATCACCCATTATCACTAAATAAAATTCTTTCAGCATAGGTTTCTTTAATATACTGAAGAAAAAGTACAGCAAAATCAATTAACTCCTATTGACTTCTTGTAAATGACATGAAAGCCTGCATGTACTACTTTAAGATTATAAGCTAAAAGAGACAGAATCTCTTCATTCTTTTCCACTTAACAAAAAAGAGCTAAAGCTATTGAGACAGTCAGAGAAATAAAAATACTGTGAAATCCACTTCTTACCATGAAAACCTTGCTTTAAGGCACAAAGTTATCAAAGATAGTAATAGAATAGCCAACATAATTCCTAAAACTTTGCATTCCTAATTTTGGAAGGAACAAAAGATTTCCAGTAATACATTGACCTAATGTATTTTATACCAGATTGAATCTTTCTTCCTGTAATCTCTGTGTACATATTCAGATACACAGAAGAAAATAAACATAAATGAACCTCTACTGTTTATATACTTGAAATAATCAAGGAACAAATGTGTTTCATACTGAATACTAATTCCATTGTATACATATGTAATATCCTGTTCCTTTGCACAACTGGGTGGGCTCAGTGAGCCTATGATATAATAGTCTGTAATCATTTCATCTGGCTGTTCTCATCCACTGGGACAATGTTTCTCTTTTCCCATGAGAACTCTCTATAGGAGTTGAGTACTGAATATTTTCGGTTTTCCTGATTGAAATGCAAGATAGGTACAGAGTAGAGCATATGTTATCCTGCTCAGAGAAAGGGATGCAAAGTTTGGATCTTCCAGAAATAAACAGTACAATTCTTTGTCCCAGTCGCTGCAACTGTGGGTCTTAGAAGGTCTTGCCCTCAACCAATTACTGATAGTTTGCTAAATCCTCCTAAAGCACTATACCTGAGGAAACTGAGCCCATTATTGTAAGTACCCTGGATGACTAAAATAAATGTTTCCTGGAATTCCCACCAGCAGTGCAGAGGTATTCCCTTCTCTCCACATCCAAGCCAACATCTGTAGTTTGGGGATTTTGTTTGCTACTCTTACAGAGTTAGATGATATCTTAAAGTGCTTTTGATTTGCATTTCTCTGATAATCAAAGATGGTGAGCATTTTTTCATGTGTCCGTAGGCCATGCTCCTGTCCTCTTCAGAAAAGTTTCCTTTCAAGTCTCCTTCCTACAATGAAATAGGATAACTTGTTCTTTTCTTATTAATTTATTTAAGTTCTCTGTGGATTCTAGTGATCAAACCTTTATCAGAAACAAATATCTTCTCCCATTCTGAGGGCTATCTGCTTGCTTTACTTACTGTGTTCTTGGCTGTGCAGAAGCTTTTCAGTTTGAGCAGATCCCAGTAATATATTTTTGGTGTTGCTTCAATAGCCCGGGGCGTCTTCCTCATAAAATATTCTCCCAGGCCAATTTCTTCAAGTGTTTTCCCTGCACTCTCTCCAAGTATCTTTATAGTTTCATGTCTTAACTTTAAATCTTTCATCCAGTGAAAATCAATTTTTGTCAATGTTAAAACGTGGGGGTCAAGTTTCAGTCTTCTACAAGTTGTCAGCTAATTCATCCAGCAACATTTGTTAAATAGGGAATCTTTCCCCCAATTTATGTTTTTGATAGGCTTATCAAAGATCAAATGATGATAAGTGGCTGGGTTCATCTCTTGGTTCTCTATTCTGTTCCATACATCTGCCTCTCTATTTTTGTGCCAGTACCATGCTGTTTTGATCACTATAGATTTGTAGTATAACCTAAAGTCTAGTAGTATGATTCCTCCTGATTTGTTTTTATTTCTGAGTAATATCTTAGCTATTTGAGGCTTTATCTGATTCCATATAAAACAAACTATTTTTTCCAGATCTATAAAGTATGACATTGGTGCTTTAATAAGAATTGCATTAAAGTTATATATTCCTTTGGGTAGTATGCACATTTTAACAATGCTGATTCTTCCCAGCCGTGACCATGATATGTTTTTCCCATTTGTTAACATCTTCAGCTATTTCTTTTCTCAGAGTTCCATAGTTCTCTTTGTAGAGAACTTTCACGTCCCTTGTTAGGTAAATTCCCAAATATTTCATCTTCTTTGATACTACTGTAAAAGGAATAGAGTCCTTGACTATATTTTCAGCTTAACTATTGTTGGTCTATATAAAAGCTACTGATTTGTAAGTATTGATTTTGTATCTTGAGATTCTGCTGTACTGGAAAGAAGTTTGGAGAACACTCAGAGAACTAAATTAGACCTGCCATTCAATCCTGCAATTCCTCTGATAGGTATATATCCAGATGACCAAAAATCATTTTACAACAAAGATATTTGCACCAAAATTTTTATTGCAGCCCAATTCATAATTGCCAAGTCATGGAAGGAGTCCAAGTGCCCATTGACCCATGAATGGATTAAAAAATTGTAGTATATGTATATCATGGAATACTATGCAGTCATAAAAAAGATGGAGACTTTTCCTCTTTTATGTTTACATGGATGGAGCTGGAACACATTCTTCTTAGTAAAGTATCTCAAGAATAGAAGAATAGCACTGAGTACCAATGTACTCAGTGCTATTATGAAACCAGTATATAATCACCCAAACTTTCATATGAATGATAAAACACAACTATAGCTCAGAATGAAGAAGGGAGAGGAAGGTAAAGGAAGGGGAGGAGGGAGGTTGGGTGGGAGAAAGGTAATGAGTGGGACCTCATTATGGTGCATATTGCAAGGTTACATGTCAAATCTATTAAGAGTAGAGTACAAATGTTTTAACACAATAGTTAAGTAAGTGAGGTGAAGGCTATGTTAATCAGTTTGATGTAAGCATTCCAAATTGTATATAAAATAAGCACATTGCACCCCATAAATGTATTAATGCACAGTTATGATTTAATAAAAAGTAAAATGAAATAATAAAATAAAAGTTTCCTGAGGACAACATTTACAAATAGCCCTAGGAAAAATTTGAGTGTTCTCACCTTTCTTTGTCTCCCTCACACCACCCATGGTTGAATGGTGTATTCATTTTACTGATCCAATCTATCCTGTTTCTTAGAAAAATCTCTTCTCCAACCTGATACATGGTTTAAAATTTTCCTCCACTTCCAAATTTCTCTCTTCCCATATTCTTCCCCCTAAAATACAATACAAAGTTCTTTCTTATATATGATTATCCACTTGTCCTAGGGGTGAAGCTATCAGGCCATGGTGTGTCGTAATAGCTGCCTTATATAGATTGGGAGGAATTTTTTGTTATAATTATTAATAGGTCCTCAAGTCCCTTAAAACTCAGTGCACAGCAGGCCCTTTCACCAAGCTTAAGTAATTAAGACATTAAAAAAATGGAAAATAGGGCGGCACCTGTGGCTCAGAAGAGTAGGGCTCTGGCCCCATATGCAGGAGGTGGCAGATTCAAACCCATCCCCAGCCAAAAACTGAAAAAAAGAAAAAGAAATGGAGAATAAAGAGTGTAGAGTTATTTTTATCTTGTTTAAAAAAACAAATCTCTTTTTCTGGCTCAGATAAGGTAGAGGTTAAGATCCATTCTGCATTTGATTTAACTCTTTTTTTTTTTTAAGATTTATTTCAGGACGGCTTGGCGCCTGTGGCTCAATCGGCTAAGGCGCCAGCCATGTACACCTAAGGTGGTGGGTTCATATCCCCAGCCTGGGTCCGCCAAACAACAATGATGGCTGGAACCAAAAAATGGCCGGGCGTTGTGGCGGGCGCCTGTGGTCCCAGCTACTTGGGAGGCGGAGGCAGGAGACTCGCTTGAGCCCAGGAGTTGGAGGTTGCTATGAGCTGTGATGCCATGGCACTCTACCCAGGGGGA
>CAUYQV010094740.1:0-11668 GCA_963574575.1 Galagoides demidoff
TAAGTGATATCGTGTTGAACTAGTCATCCTAACCACATTTCTTCTTTCTTTTTAACTGGGGCACTAAGCTGGTATGGTGGAGGAATGCAAAGGCTTTGCAAAGTGTGTTTACCTTGTGTGAGAACCAATGAACAAGTCAGAGAAATGTACTCATGGGTGGGCAGTTAGTTGTTCAACTGCTGGAGTAACCAATCAAATGCCAGGAACAGTGATTAAGACAGCAGTGTCTGTCTGCAAATGTCTCTAAAGATATGGGAAAGAGCCTGTTTTGGGCAATATCCTATGCAATATCTTTATCAATGATTTTTATGAGAATATGACATTCTGATTAAATGTCTTCATGACATAAAGCTATTAGGAATATCTAATATAGTAGATGTTAGAATCTGGATTTAGGAGAATTTTGATCAACTAGAAATGGGTCAAACATAAAAAGATGAAATTTCATCAAGACAAAAATAAAATCTGATTTTGATGTCCAAACACATAATTGTATAAACATAGGACAGAGGGAGGTAGCATGATAGCAAAACCATGTTAAAAAAAAAAAAAGATTTAGGGATTTTAGATGATTGTAAATGTAATATGGGTCACGAGAATGGTGTGGCTACCTGGAAGTAATCGCCTTTGACTGTATTAGTGGATAGATAATATTGTTTAAAGCCAAACAGCTGTAGGCTAGCTGGTTCAGGAATGCTTTAACTATACGGGCGTTGTCTATCTGGACCCAAGCTGTGCAGCATGGCAGCCACTGGCTGTGTGCAGCTGCTGGACACCTGAGACACAGAGTCTGAGAGGAGATGTGCTCCAAGTGTAAAATTCGTTCTGGTTTTGAAGACTTAGATTGCACATTTTTATGCTGATTACTTAACAAAATAATAACATTTTGGATCAACTCGGTTAAATAAAATGTATTGTTAAAATTAATTTTACCTGTTTCTTTTTACTCTTTTTAAAATTGCTTTTGTGGCTTCCTTGATATTTCTCTTAGAAGTGGTGCTCTAGAATTCAAATTGTAGAGTTAAGCTAACTTACAAACGTTTGATTTTTCTCTTCTTTTGTTTGTAGACCTGAGAAGATGGCTAAACTCCCAGTGATTTTAGGCAATCTAGACATTACAATTGATAATGTTTCCTCAGAGTTCCCTAGTAAGTGACAGTTCTTTATAATAAAGACAAAGTTTTTGTTTGGTTTTTATTTCAGTTTGGATTGTTTTGTATGTCTTTTCAGATTATGTTAATTCATCATACATACCCATGAAGCAATTCGACCCCTGTGCTAAAACTCCAATCACATTTGAAGTAGAGGAATTTGTGCCCTGCATACCAAAACACACTCAGCCTTACACCATTTACAATAATCACCTTTACGTGTATCCTAAGTGCTTGAAATACGACAGTCAGAAGTCTTTTGCCAAGGTGAGTGCGAAGGTTGAGGTTTCCCTCTCGACATCCCTTAGGATTTGGCTTCCTGTGTTCTTTCATAAATATTTACATCTTCTGATTTTTTTATTATTGTTTGTTCTTATTCTCTTTTGTTCAACTATTGTTGCAGGCCAGAAATATTGCTATTTGCATTGAGTTCAAAGATTCAGATGAGGAAGACTGTCAGCCCCTGAAGGTTTGTTCTTCCTGTTCACCTGTTTGTGTGATACTTTACAACTTAAGAAATGTAGCACTTTTTAATTGACATAAACCAAAAATATATGATGTTATAATATATGACCACATGTGCTGTTTCTCACAGAACATGGAATGTTCCTGCTCTTAATTGACAGTTTGTCCTGTTATTCTCTTGTATAAGGTGCATATTTCTTGCTCAGACTCAATTCAGTAAACACTGTGTACTCACTGTGAGCCAGGCATTGTAAGGACGTTTAGACTTTTGAACTGAATAATGTTGATAATAGAAGTGATAACAACAGATAGCCAGCAAAAGGTGATCTTCATTAAATGCTTCCTATGGTATAGTAGTAATGATAGTAGTAGATTATAGGTAAGTGACATTTATTGAATGCTGTTTATGCTACATACTTTAGGCACTACTCTTATGTGTGTTTAACTCTTGGTTCTCGTAATAGTCTTTTGAGTTAGGTACTATTGTTACCAGTATTTTTTAGATGAGCAAGCTAATGCACAGAATTTAATTGCTTAAGGCCATACATTGGTAGAAGTGAGATTCAAACTCAAGCAGTCTGGCTCTAGAGCCCAGATTCTTTAACTAAATTAAAATGATGTTCTAACAAGGAAAGGAGACAAAGACGAAGAAAAGATATAACACGGTGTCTGTCCTCAAGAAATTCACAGTTAATAGGAAAGACAGTCATGGAGAAAAACACCCTAGCACACATGTGGTGCTAAAATGGTTTCTTGGATAAAACTGAATAGTTACTGTAGAAAAATGTGAAGGTACATAGAAGAAGGAGTTGACAATTTCTTGAAGGGTGCCTGAGAGTTTGCTTGGTTCACATAAAAGCAAAGGCCATCAGACAGAGGAATTGTATAAGCAAAGGCGTGGAGGTGTGAAAGGGAACAGTGATCCAAGTGTCATCCAGAGCTGCAACAAGGAGTGGGAAGGGACGGGGAGGTGAGCTGGGAAGTGGGCTGGACCTGGCCGTCAGGGGGCTCCAGGCCTGGGGTGAAACAGATAGAAGTTTTATCGGATATAGTGATGTTAAGTCCACACTGCAAGAGTTCTTTCTTTACAACACATTTGAGTTTAATTTCTTACTCCATTAATTTAACACCTATTAATGATTGTTTCCTTTTGCTAATTCTTATTTTAGTGCATTTATGGCAGACCTGGTGGGCCAGTGTTCACAAGAAGCGCCTTTGCTGCGGTTTTACACCATCACCAAAACCCAGAGTTTTATGATGAGGTAAGTGATGTCTTCAAGGGAAAATCCAGTTTCACCAGTTAAAATAAGGGAAACCAAATATTTGCTTGGTAAAGCAAAATTTCTGCATACTGTACTGAAATTACAGCAAAAGAACTGATGTTGAAGCATTTGCTTTATGTATTATTTTCTGATAAATATATTCAGTATTTAAAAATAAAAATTGGAGAATGCAGGTATTACAGAAGGGAAAAAGTCATCGACCACCTTCACTACCATAGCTACTGTTTTGGCTCATTTCCTTTCAAATTAATACTTCATACAGTTACATTTATTGGACCTGAGAATCATCCTTATCCTGGTTTGCACATTTTGAGTTATAATCTAGTTCAGCAGAACTATGAATGCTCCTGTGGAGTGTTTGACCCTAGTCTTCATCATGCCATGGCAGTAGTAACTAGGTATAGTAGTTACTCTCCTGTGTTTCCCAGTTCTTTTTAGAAATGCCATCAGTTTTCCTGTTTCTGGTCAGTAAATTCAGGATCCATTTCTTGTTTGGCACAGTTTATAGTCTCAGGTGCCTTTGAATGCAGGTATTTAATTTGCATATCAGTTTAGGACCAGATGGGCATCTGTGCATTGGGTGATGTGCCTCTGCTGTTGCTAAGAATTTTGACGTTTTGGAATATTAGAAAGATTGTTATTTTGCCTTCCTTGCAGATTAAAATAGAACTACCCACTCAGCTACATGAAAAGCACCATTTGTTGTTCACATTCTTCCATGTCAGCTGTGATAACTCAAGTAAAGGAAGCACAAAGAAGAAGGATGTTGTTGAAACCCAAGGTTGGAAGTTCATCATTCTTTTGATTTTTCATAATTTGTACATTAAGTTATTACACCGTATTTTGATTCTGAATTTACATCCCTTTGTGAAGCAGTTTTTAGGTGAAGTTTGTAGGTAAGGTATAAGTAACATGCCTGGGTTGCATATGTGAATTTTTATAAAAGAAAATTTTAGAATTCTAATCCCAAAGAGGCCACAGTATATTATAGACAATGTTCTACAGAGACCATATTTAGGACCTTTAAATTTCTTACACTGGGCTGGGCGCAGTGGCTCACAGCTACAATCCTAGCACTGTGAAAGGCTGAGGTGGGAAGATCACTTAAGCTCAGAAGTTCAAGACCAGCTTGAACAAGAGGGACACCCATCTCTACTAAACATACAAAAATTAGCCAGCTGTTGTGGTGGTCAGAAGGATCACTTGAACCCAGGAGTTTGAGGTTGCTGTGAGCCAGGCTGACGCCACAGTACTCTAGTCTGAGCAACAGAGACTCTGTCTCAAAAAAAGTAAATAAATAAAAATGTTTTCTGTACTCTGATTGGCATTAACAGTTCTTCAAAATCAGGCAGTTTTACATTGTCTTTCTTTCCTAAGTTTTCATACCCTTATGGTAGTTTTTTTTTGTTCTTTGTTTTCAACAGTTGGTTATTCCTGGCTGCCGCTCCTGAAGGATGGAAGGGTGGTGACTAGTGAGCAGCATGTCCCTGTCTCGGCTAACCTTCCACCTGGCTACCTTGGCTACCAGGAACTCGGGATAGGCAGGGTAAAGGACTTTGAGATTGGTTTATCCCAATTCCTTCAAAAACCATTAAAGAGCAACTAAAACAACAGTAACACAGAAAAGCACACAGTATTTTTATTAGTCCCAACATTTTCATTTCCTTCAACCAGTACAAGGCAGTGCTGTTAGCAGTTCACTCAATGTCAGAATTATACTTTCGGCAATTTTATAAGCCCTGAGCTAGCAGAGAAGGAGAGACTTAGAGATACCGGAGAAGGTGGAAGTCTTATCTCTGCAAACTAGCCATGCTCAAAGATGAGTTCTCAAGGTCATGTAAACTATTAGGAATTTTCTTCCAGCTTAGTACAGGGTGAGTAAGCCAGTTTCTCACACACGTGGCAGCACATTCTGAAACCTTTCTGACTCACGAAAACCAGATTTTCCTCAGATTTCTCCAGTTGGCTTATTGGCTTTGCATTCTTTTTTAAACATGTCAAATTTTATATACTTCAGTTTTATCACATGCTTAGATAAAGCCTGTTCTTGTAATGGTTCCCTGCATTTAAATAATGCCAAATTTGGGTCCACGTTACGGACAAGTAGTTAAAAATGTTCCTAAAGAAGGATAAATCATAGAACTTTCAGTTATATTCCTGGTCTGAACCCGACAGAAAATTGGAGGCTTTGGGAGCTAAAATCAGCACAGGCAGCCGACTGACCCTTTGCTCGTGCCAGGCCTGCTGCTGTCCTGTTTGCTGCTTTGTCTGCTTCCTTCTGCCACAGTCCTCACTCAGCTCAGGTGTGGTTGAGATACTGGTAAAACATGGTGCTTTCCCCTCAAATGGGCAGTAACCCACACAGCTACAAGTCAGTGGAAAAGACGACTGAGATTGGGAAGTCAGAGAGTGTTGTACTGAGGGGGAAAGTGGGTGAGCGTCCACTGCCTCCTTGCCATGGCCGGGCACAGGCACTGGGGCTCTGGCCACCTGTCCCTTGGTAGTCCCCTCACCCCCCTCCCTGATTATCATGTTTGAAGCCAAGATAATTAATATGCTGGGATTTTTTTCTTCCGTATTTTTTCAGCATTATGGTCCAGAAATTAAATGGGTAGATGGAGGCAAACCACTGTTGAAAGTTTCAACTCACCTGGTTTCCACAGTGTATACTCAGGTAAAATTAGCAGGGGTTGCTCTGGGACTGAGTTTTTACTTTTTTTGCAAACAAAATCCTCATATGTTTGTTTGTATGGATATATTTTTACGTAGAAGTTTTTTTATTTTTTAAGAAAGTACCTCTGAGGTGCTCGTATGTGCTGATAGAAATGACTGCTATAAGTAACATTTTTCAAAACAGTTTTCCCCCTTTCATTTGAAGATCTTTTTGATGTTCTCATTTTTAAGTGATCAGTTTCATAGTCTTATAAAAATATGGGTGTTGTAAGAAGTGCATGCTCCCATTTCCACAGCATATATGCTAATGGACTTTGTTTTTCTTCCTTTTTTCTCCCAAGGATCAACACCTACATAATTTTTTCCAGTACTGTCAGAAAACTGAATCCGGAGCCCAAGCCTTAGGGAATGAACTTGTAAAATACCTTAAGGTACCAGACGGCTTTCTCAGTAGCCCCTTTTTGTTGAGTTTGGAGCAGGTTGGGTTTTCTGTCTGGTGGCGGGTGTCAGCTCCTTGGAAACCTCTGTAAGGATTACCGTGAATCTCACATCAGTGGCTTCTCTGTGGTTTTCTATAGCAGCAGGCAGTGGACATGAGAAGTAGTACTACTCTTGCCTTCAGCCTACTTCCACGTAGCCCTTTCTCCAGGCTGGATCTCTACCACACATTGTTACCCATGCACAGAAAGCCACTCACTTGGCACAGATATCCTTGTTGAGAGCTCACTGGATCCCAGGCACAGCGATGGACACAGAAGATATAGTGATTTTTGTCCTAACTAGTACGGAGCTTCTAGGAAGGAGTTTCATAGCAAGAGATAATACAAACTGTATGACTGCATACTAGGTGGATAAGTCAAACAAAAAATAATACACATACCAGTCCCAGCTTTGTGCAAGGGGTGGGGAGGTTCCTGGAGGTGCCAAGCAGCAAGAGTGAGGTTGGGTGTGTCCAGGGGAATTTCACATAGCATGAGATGGAGGGGGTGCATTTTGAAATGAGAGAATAGCTGAAAGGGCATTCCAGGTGTCGGGACCAAACAAGATATGTAAGAAATAGCATAGAGATTAGTTTGGTTTAAGCAAGGAAAATGGAATATAACAGTGAAGATTTTCACATGTGATAGCCTGTAGCCCCTCCTTCCCTCTCGGAGACAATATACTGCATCTCTGATCATTCTTCCCTGCTCCTTCCTCTTTCAATTTTAAGAACCTTTGTGATTCCAGGGGGCCCCACCTAGATAATGCCTACCTGAAGACCAGCTGGTTTAGCAACCTTACTTCCTCTGTGCCATGTAGAGTATTCATAGGAGCTGAGGACTAAGACGTGGGCATCTCCTGGGGGCATACTGCCCACCACAGCCTTCCATCTGTTTCAAAGGAAGTTCTTCCATCCCTATTTGGAACTGAGTGGGAATTGCTTTGGGTTGGTTTACTTTCAAAAAAGTTAACATAGATAACATGAGCTTCTCTGTCTCACATCTGCAGAGCCTACATGCCATGGAAGGCCATGTGATGATTGCCTTCCTGCCCACCATCTTGAACCAGCTCTTCCGAGTCCTCACCAGAGCAACCCAGGAAGAAGTCGCAGTGAACGTGACTCGGTAAGTGAGGTGAATGAATGGATACTGTTCTTCTTTTCCAGTCCTGCCTGTGTATAGACCATAGTCATGCATATCTAGGATGCTGGTCTTTGCTGAATGTTATATTTAAGAAATGTCTTTGAGTCCTGTATGTAGGGACCCCATCTTACTCCTCATCTCCTGTTTCCTAAGTACTAGGTGCATCCTCATTCCTCTACTGATGTGATGATAATGAAATGTTTCCATTTTCACATTACTGTTCATTGCTTTATTCCTTCCTGTGGTACATAGGGTCATTATCCATGCGGTTGCCCAGTGCCATGAAGAAGGACTAGAGAGCCACCTGAGGTCATACGTTAAGGTATGTAAACAAACCGCCATTTATATCTGTGGCTCTACACTTTTCCTTCTAAGCATTTATTTTTCATATGCCTGATTATTTGTGAATATACTCAATACTTACTTTTTTTTTTCTTTCTGTTCTCATCCCTGGCTTTTTTTCCTGGACAAAGGGAAGAATGAATGGGGTCAGCCATTCATTTACTGACAGAATTTCATTCTTTCAATTACATTTCTTATCATGGGGTTTCCAAATAACATGTTAGGTAACATGGAAGTTGAAGGAAGAATTTTAAGTTGCTCTTGGCAAGGCCTTAAGTATAGTTACCGTGTTTCCCAAAAAATAAGACCTACCCCAAAAGTAAGTCCCAGCAGGATTTCTATGCATGTGTTAAATATAAGCCCTACCCCGATAATAAGACCTAGTGATGGGCGTGGCTATGCAGTATATCTCCTCAGGGCCAGTAAGGAAGACTGGAATACCTTTTATCTGCCACAGCTCCTTTCTCTCAGCCATTGCACTTGCGCAGGTGCTCAGGCAGCAACTGCATCACTCCTTTCTTCTAGCCATTCGCGCATTTGCAGGTGTGCCTGTGGCATGTGGTAGCGCGGTAGCAGGCATCGTATTGCCCATGTGCGAATGGCTAAGGAAGGGAGTTCACGCATCACTAGCCCCAGCCCCACCAACAAGGTCAGCTCCCCCTGTCAGGTTCCAGAAGAAGATGATTTAACTGTATTTGAATAAATATAGATTGTTGTACTATGCTTAATAAAAATAAGACATCCCCTGAAAATAAGCCCTAGTGTGTCTTGAGAAAAAATAAATATAAGACAGTGTCTTATTTTCGGGGAAACACGGTAGTTGTCTTCCTTTTTCTTTTTTTCATATAAAATTCCCAGGAAAACTGCTTCTTCCATGATAGGAAGGGTAACTACACAGTCCCGTTAGAGGACTGTGTGGGACACCAAGAGATGTCATTAGGACTCATACCAACACATCCTTTTTTTTTTTTTTTTTTTACAGGCACTAAAATACATGCTACAATGCCCAGCTATTTTACTTTATTTATTTATTTATTTATTTATTTTTGCAGTTTGGCCTGGGCTGGGTTCGAACCCACCACCCTCGGTATGTGGCGCTGGCACCCTACCCACTGAGCCACAGGCGCTGCCCCACCAACACATCCTTTCTTTTTTTGTTTGTTTGTAGAGACAGAGTTTCACTTTGTCACCCTCAGTAGAGTGGTGTGGCATCACAGCCCACAGCAACCTCCAGGTGTTGGGCTTAGACGATTCTCTTGCCTCAGCCTCCTGAGTAGCTGGGACTACAGGCGCCGGCCACAGTGCCTGGCTATTTTTTGTTGCAGTTTGGCCAGGCCTGGGTTTGAACCCGCCACCCTTGGCATATGGAACTGGCACCCTACTCACTGAGCCACAGGTGCCACCCCCAACACATCCTTTTTTTATGTACAGCCTTCAGTAAACATAGTTGCTGTTACTGTTCTAAAAAGTTATGCATGTTCTTTTTAGTCTTAGCCACCTTCATGAATTACAACTATGTGGTAGTTTAAAAAATAAAGTTGGAGTTCATTAGCTATTGTCATGCCACATGTCCTTAAGGTCCCTGGTATAGATGGAGTTAGCGGCTGATGGCCACTGAGTTGAATTGAATGATTCCCACATTTTGATGGGTTTCCTGAAGACATTCTGGACTCTCTCTGTCATGTGACAATCACCTTTCCCATCTTCATTATCAAAACTGCCACTCTCATTCTTAAGACTGTACCTCAGTCCCTGATCTGTGCTTTAGAGACTCTTAGGCTTTTAGCTCAACTCAGAGAACCAGTGCTTTAAAATCTCTTTCCCTTCTCTTCAAAGTATGCATATAAGGCTGAGCCATATGTTGCTTCTGAATATAAAACAGTGCATGAAGAACTGGCCAAATCTATGACCACAATTCTCAAGCCTTCTGCTGATTTCCTCACCAGCAACAAACTACTTAAGGTATGTTAGAGAGTCAGTATGGCTCTGTGGTACTGAAACTGATTCATGAAAATTCAGACTCCACAGCCTGATTAATATTCCCTTTTTGTATGCTTTTAGAGACAATAACCACCACCCATAAAAAAGGGTAACAGAATTAGTCCCCCAGTATCAGCTTTGCTAATCGTGTCTTGAGACAGGAGCTGCAGAGAAGCTCTGTATATAATGTTTGGTTGAGTTGGCTCTTGAGTATTAACATATCAGTAAGTCGTCAGGGTCAGGTCAGTGGAGGACACCAACGTACAGATTATAAAGGCAGGTGTCGCCACGTGAGAGGTCAGCAAGGAGGAAAGACTACATAGATAGTCTTGTTGGGTTGTGCCATAGAGATCCATTTTCCCAGCATGATGGAGTTATTTATGGTGAAGCAGGCAGAAGCCATCTGCTCCTCACCTGTTGAGTCTGAGGATAATTTGCTCTGTGGTTCAGTTGTGTTTTAGGGTCACACTTGCTTTATATCAATAACATTTTCAGCTTAAGAGAGTTAACATTTTACCTACTAGTTTGTTAATTTTCTTACTGGGATCCTGTGTTTTTTTTCCTTTTAGTATTCCTGGTTTTTCTTTGAGGTGCTGATAAAATCCATGGCCCAGCATTTGATAGAGAACTCCAAGGTTAAGGTATGTTACTTCACGTGGAGCTTGTGTTCTTCAGGGAAAGTCTATTTCATTGTGTATGTGGTAGACTTTCTTAATGCTTTCCATGTGCCATTTATGACACTGTTCTAAGTGCTTCACAAGTAATCATTGTAGCTTCATAACAACTCTATAAGGGAAGTACTTTTCTCACCCATTTTTTAGATGAGGACACTGAGGCCAGTGTGCTTGAGTTACTAACTCAAGATCGTGCTGCTAGGGGAGGGAGCCGGAGTTTGAAACCAGTCTGGCCCCATAGGCAATGTTTATAAACCATTATGTTATTATATCCAGAGAAAAGTATAGCTTTTCCTTTGACTAACTTAGAAATCTTCAAGTTTTGTTGAAATGAGAACAGTAGTTTAAGTATTAATTTCAAGTATCATTACCCAGCATTTAATAAGTGTTTTGACCATTGTAGGCATTTCTCAGGGTCATAGATGGGAGCATCTTACCAATCCTGTCCTCTAGGACCAATCCACTGGGCATCTTCGAACATTTCATTTCTTTGGAGCAAGTCTCAAAATTCCTCTCTTCCCCCATGCCTGTCTGTGGTGGCAGCACCTGTGTGCTTTTGTGACTGTGGGGCTCTCCTGTCACCCCCTGCTTCTCACTGGGCTCGGCCCTGAGCTAACTAGTCTTGTCTTGGGACTGGCCACCTCTGGCTGTCTGAGGCCCAAGGTTGGATACGTTTTTATGTAGTTCCATTACCATAAATAAAAGTGGCAATGTCACTTGTCTTGAAGACTCCAGAACAACATCTGAGAGACTGTTGGAGTCCTGGAGCTGTCCTGTGATGGTGAATTCTTGTGGCTATCTGGACGTGGGGTCTAGTTGAAGTGGAAAGAGCCAGTGGTGCTGGCATTCGGCCTCTCAGTAAATATCTGTGCTTCAATAGCAGTCAAGAGGGAGAGTTAAGAGGTAGCCACCTGCCCAGGGGTCCAGACACTCAGAGGAAGCTTTGGAGAGGCTGCTAGGTTTTGTGGGCAGAGGGTCAGCAATTCACACCAAAAGCCATCCTTTCTTTCAATGGAGCAGGTGCTGGTACCTGACCAGGTGTTTCTCTCCTCTTTTTCCTTTTTCTTTTAAATCCAGTTTAAAGGTTCTGATTTTAGTGCAAAGGGAGATGCCAGATGGAAGTAGACCCTGCCTTCTACAAAGAAACATACCATCTGAATCATGCCAGGATAGCCTGCCAAGGAAAAATCTAGCAGATTGTCTCCTTGGCAGGATGCAGCTAAATGTGCACGCACGCACACACACACACACACACACACCATCTGGATATGTTGCTTTTTTTGTTAAAAAATTTTGCCATGTAGGCTCAGCTCCTGTAGCTCAGTGAGTAGGGCGCTGGCCACATACACCGAGGCTGGCAGGTTCCAGGTTCAAGCCCAGCCTGGGCCTGCTAAACAACAATGACAACAGCAACCTAAAATAGCCAGGTGTTGTGGCAGGTGTCTGTAGTCCCAGCTACTTGGGAGGCTGAGGCAAGA
>CAUYQV010094743.1:0-10045 GCA_963574575.1 Galagoides demidoff
TTTTTTTTTTTGAGACAGAGCCTCAAGCTATCCCCCTGGGTAGAGTGCCATGGCATCACAGCTCATAGCAACCTCCAACTCCTGGGCTCAAGCGAGTCTCCTGCCTCTGCCTCCCAAGTAGCTGGGACCATAGGCGCCCGCCACAATGCCCGGCCATCTGCCATCTATTTTTAAAATAATACTTCTAAAATAGTCACCAATACTATTTAAGATATGATTTTTAAAATTATGTGTTGTAAGTGTTTTTTACTGGTACTGTGTATATAGAAATATAATTGGCTATTATATATTAATTTTATATCTAATCATTTTGCTAAAATAGTCTATTTTTATAACATTTCCTTATATTCTTTAATAATTTTCTATGTATTTTTGTGCGATTTTGTCAGTAATCAATTGACAGCTTATTTCCTGTTTTTGATTTTTATGTCACTAATTTGATCATGATTTATTAGCATGCTGGCTTGTTTCCAATGAAAAATAGAATGGAAGTAACTTTAATAAGCAAATTTGTCACATGCCTAATTTTAAATAATGGTTAGTATATATAATGGCATTTACTGCATATTTTTTAATTACTGTTTTAATCAAATATTTCCCTTCCAGTATGTACCAGGCTGGCACTGCTGATTCTTCAGGCTTATTTCATACCAGGCTTATAATAATTATCATCTCCGAGAGGACTTCTCTAACCACCTCCAACCATCTGGAGTATAACATCCTATTTACTTTTATTTTCTTTATGGCATATACCACAATCTCAAATTAAACATGGAGTTTCCACATTTCATTTATTCTGATATAAGAATTCTTTGTTATTTTTCCATACTACTGCTCACTGTATGTAGTATAATCATTAAAAGAATTAATGAATTTATTAGAATTATTGGCATGGAGATCTGAAAGAGACCTAAGAGGACACTTCGCATAGTACTTTGAATTAATAAGTGAGACTATGGAGCCTGAGAAAGGTCTGGGGACACTCATAAAGTTACGACACAGGTGTTGGAACAAGGGCTCAGCTGGTCGCTTAGCTCCACCACAGTGATCAATCCTCTCATTAAAATGAAAGACTCCTCACACCTCATCCTGAGTTCTCCATGTTACCAGAGTCAGCCTCCAGCTATCAATTTGCAAATCAGATGGAATGTACTAATGATGATAAAAATATAATAAAAATAACTATTAATTACTGTCACAGTTAGGGAGATTTTTTCCTAAGTAAAGGTTGAATATACCTACCTTGAGAGGTTAAATATTCCTCTACTTTATCATAAAACAGAGTAGCCCTAAGCTTAAAAATGGCCAAAGTCACCTTATTCTTGCCTCGTTTTCTCCTTCAAGCTTTTCACTAGTGAAAAATTGAGATAGCTGTTTCAAGGGCATAGACAATATTTGGCTCGGGGCAAGGTCCTATTACCTTCTTTCTAGCTCTAAAGGTCCATTCCAAAACTTAGACTCCAGAATATTATTTTACATATATTTGTTTTCTATTGCTATTCTAAAAAAAAATTCCACCTATTTAGTGGCTTAAAACTTCACAAATTTATTTACTTATACATTTTTGACGTCAAAAATTCAGCACAAATCTCGCTGGGCTGAAGTCAAGACTCTGGCAGGACTGAGGGCCTTCCTGGAGGTTCTTGCCTTTTCTAGCTTCTAAAAGAGACTCACATTTCTTGGCTCTTTACCACCTTCTTTTATACTCAAACTAGTGATATCAGGTGACGTCCTGGTCACACTTTGGATTTCTCCTGACTCTTCTTCCTTTGTCCCCATTGTTTTCCAGCCACACGCACGAAAGTGTCTTCCCCATGAAGGACACATCTGAATACACTGGGTTCACCTGGATGAGCCAAGTGGTTTTCTCTTCTCAAGTTCTGAACCTGTAAGCTCATCTGTAAAGCCCCTTTTGTCATGTAAGGTAAACACATGCACAGGTGTCAGGGATTAGGACATAGGCATCTTGGTGTGGGGGGGGGTCATTCTATTATTAGTCAGAGTTGAAGGGCAGGATAGAAGATAGTGTATTGTCTCCATGGAAAGCTCTGTAGCCATGCTGTTAATGAGAATAACATATTCTAGACATACAATGTTTCCAATTTTTTATAAGTATGAAGGCAATGAACAAAAGGAAGATATCCCACCTGAATGCCTACAACCTAGTGTTGCTCTAAATAACTGCTTTTAAATACTAGACATTTAATTAAGAACCATGTACCTTAATCTGCATTTCCCTTCAAAGGGGGTTCAGATACTAATAGAGGAAAGTGACTCACCCGACCAAGAAGCAGCAAGTCTATGTAATTCCCCATGGATTTTGGGTTGAAGAGGAAAAATGTGAAGTTAGGTATATATTTAAATAAAGGAAGCAGAAAATTATCTTAAGTTTTTGAAAAAAGAATATTTATGCTGAAATCACTGAATATAGAAGCTATAAATCCTTGTTATGAATTGCTTATTGGCCTCCGTGGGGATAAAGAAGATATGATTTCTATGAAAGAATAAAATGACACAATTAGAGACAGACTGAGATGGTAAGACGACAGAATACGATTCTAAAGAAGCACAGGTATCTGTGAGTAGATACAAGAGAAGGCTGTTGTCATTTCTTGGTAAACGTCTGTTCACTGATAAATTAACTGCAATGACCAATGACAGAGGAGGAGGGAAACTGCTGGAAACGGGTATTAAAACTTACACACATTGTTACAGAACTGAAGGAACCAATCTTAATTATCTATTTATTTGGAAAAAGTATTTATTTGTCAGTGATGAGATACATGCATCTTTAGTTCCTACTGAGCATGGGAGGTCTCGGACCTTGAAGCTGAGTATCATCGGTGTGTCCTCTGCACACCAATTCACGACCTTGTGGGCTAGAAGCTGTCAGTGTGCGTCCAGAACTCCTACTGAACACCCTTAGAAGCCATTGGAAAAGCTTTAAGGATTTTATCTAAAGTAAAACATAAAAACATCTCCTTTACTCCAGAGAACCAGGAATATTTGTCCTTAGTTATCACGGGTCCAGGTGCTCGTGTCATGCTAACCAACTGGTAAAAAGAGGTGGAAAGAGAAGTTTGCTAATGCTTTGCAGAACCATATCAATGCTGAAATGGAGCTGCTGGAGAGCTTGTTCTATGATTCCTAACCGCTAGAGATAGTTACAGAGTTTCACCTGCTGGGAAATGTGATGAACACGGGTACCAGAAAAGCCAGACTGTTCTAAGACCCAAGGAAACTCCAGGAGCTCATTGTGAGCTAAGTGGTATCACGACGGCACCGTCCCTCCTGACTCACCCCTGCGGTGCTCTGGGAGACCTGAGGGCTGTCTCCAAGCCTACAGGCGATGGGACTCTTCCCTGTGCCCTCTTCCCTTTCCAGCATTACTTTTCACCTCTTCGTGGTTTTGTCGGGAGAGAGGGTTAGATTCTGTGCACAGAACTGGAAGCCAATTGGTACATGTGTAGAAATATGCACAAGCAATGTGGCAATAGTTTAAAACCAACCAAGTAGTGGCATTTAATAGAAGATTCATTGTTTATTCTCAAATGAATATTTAAGCTAACCTCTTGCTGATTAAATACTGCAGGCCAGAGTAGTCTGGAATGTTTTAAAAGAAAAATAATTTGAAGGAGGTATGGGATAGGAGAGTAAAAGTATAAAGAAGAAGGGACACGTATTTCAATCAGGGGGAATTGATTAGACAAAATCCTTGAGCTAGGAAGGTTTTATCCTGGGTGCTATAAGACAAATAGATCCTAGAATTAATGTTTAACTTTCCTTAAACAACTAATAAAGTTCAGCATTTAATCTACCTATCCCTATATGCCATCTTCTCAACTGCAGTTTGAGTTTTTAACATGTCTTTATTTGTCTTTCCTCTCTGCAGAGTGAATTTGACTCCATTAATAACCTCTGAGGTGCTTCCTCACTGTGGCGAAGTCAGCAGTGATGTGAATAGTATTTCAACTTGAATTTTAGGGCATCATGACTTTTTCCATTATTATTGCACTTTATCAGGTGATCTATGGAAAAATTATACCTTTTAATATGTTCTCAGTACTACAAAGAAATAGTCCAAAGGGCTATAGTACATACAGTATTCATCTACTTTTCATAATGGATTAAAATACCACAGTAATCACCGCATTGCTTCCTAATATATCACAAAAATAGCAACTCTCTTTCCTTTTTATTTTCTTTTTTTGCTTGTGGCATAAACAATCGAGGGTCTCTTTATTTTGCCAAAATTTTCCGGAGTCTAAAAATGTGACAATATAGTCACATAAAAAATATATATATACCATACATATAATTTTGTGAATTTTTATTTCTGACTACATTTTAAGGCTCCTTTCTAACTCACGGTTACTTTTTCTCTCATTACATTTGTCCATTCTTTATAGAATAGAAGGATCGAGGGACAAACAATACGGGTGGGTCTTCCAGTCACCAGGTTGTGGTGCACCTGCATCACGGCTGCTGGGGAGACTGGGGAAGCATTAAAACCCATAAGCGTTATGATCCAGCTGGATTTAAAAAATTGATATCTGTATCAGAAATACCATTTTGGAAATTATTTTATGCATTTGATTAGGAGGTAGTAAGAGTTTAGATTATGGTGGCCGTGGAGAAGCACAGCTATACGTGTGAGGGGGGTTGGGAAGGAGTTAACAAGTAACTAGGTGCTGGAGAGAACATAAAACTTAAGAATGGCACTCAATTTCTAAGACAGAATGACAGCAATAGGGACGTGGGCAGGGTGGACTGTGGTGTATTGGGTCAGTTGGGCCAATAGGAACTTTCTGAGTTCATAGTTCAGAGGTCAGAGTGTAGAGCGACTTCCTCTGCCCTGTTTCAGGCATAATCAATTATGGATACCTGCTACTGATGCCCTTGAATTACACACAGTTTTGTGTAGTTCTACTTCATTTTCTGGTTATTAAACTCTGCTGAAAACAAATTATCTCTATGTGGATTCACTCCTGATTCTATGACAATGTTGAGTAATTTCTCATGTAACTCATGAGAATTTGTAACTGTCAGCGTTTGCAGCCACTGACACTTTCCCACGTTCCAATTCAGGTGACAGTGTTGTGTTTGGAGAGTCCTTGGAAACGCAGTGTCCCACCTGCTCCATCCCGACCACACTTCACTTCCATTTGTTTGTTTTATCTCTGAATGGAATTTGGAAGAAGGTTCTATTTGAGTGTAGAAAAATCACTCTTCTACTTCACAAAGTCGCAGTCTACCGGGTGAACCGCTGTGAGGTTTTACGGCTGGTCCAGATCAAGCATTGTTGCAGTAGGAGACAGCAGACGGGTACCAAGTGTTTCTCCTACGTCCGGGCACCCAGGGCAGGTCTGTTTCTGGCAGCAACATCGCAGATGGTCCCCATTTATTTTTATAAATCTAATGTCATCTGCCTTAGAGGTAATAAAATTCACTTCATTCAATATGTTTCAGATCAGTTCTAGTTCTACATCTCATTATAAGTTTCAGATTGTTTTTCTTGGGTACTGTATAGATACTTTTGGAAGCTGAGAAATCCTATGTCAGGAACTGTTAAAATGGCATCTAATTAAGCCAGGACATAGGGTCATTGAAAAGTAATACGACACTTATATAAGTGTCATTTCTAATTGGATGCTAGGCTTACTAAACCACGTGAATCATTCTTTAAAAAGAAAAAGAAAAAAAATCCCTGGATATTTTATGTCAATGATAGTTAACAAAGAGGGTATAATAAATATTAATGTTTTGCAACTGAAGAAAAGTAAAATGTTAACTGCATTCCTAAGTTATCTTTTTGTACTTTGGTTTAGTTTCAACCTTTGGATACCCAGCTTTTAAAAAGTCTAAAAGTGAGAACTGGTCAGGAAGAATACTCTCTCTGGAGTTACTCCACTATAAATTTTAAATTCTCTTTTTTTTTTTTTTTGCAGTTTTTGGCTGGGGCTGGGTTTGAAACCATCACCTCTGGGATATGGGGCAGCTGGCCTCCTACTCCTTTGAGCCACAGGCGCCGCCCAATTTTAAATTCTCTTAATTGGCTTTACGAACTATTCATTCATTAGTCATCTTTCCAAATATTAAGTAAGCATTGTATGGAGTTATTCTCACTGACAGAAAAAGCACACATAAAAATGAATTATTTTAAAACTGTGAAAAATGCAGTAGGAATAGGAGGGCATTTCACCTCTCCAAAGATGGACCAGTCAAAGCAGACAGAGGCAGGAAGGTTTTCCACGGGTTTGGGGAGATTGACACAGAGCCCCACAGTGTGGGTGGGGAACGGTGTACTTAATGCTCTGGAGATGCAAAAAATTACATTAAGAGAGTACCCTGCAGAGTTTCAAGCAGGGTATGACACAGTCATCATTGCAGTTTAAATAGATTAGACTGTCAGTTGTCTGGAAGACAAAAAAATGATGGGAATAAAAATCAAGGGCAGAAGTTAACAGATGGGAGTAAATGGGTCATGTGAATAAGAGAGACGACAGCCAGGGCCAGGGGTAGCAAGTAAGTCCAGATATAAGGGAGAAAGAAAAAGAGAGGAAATTAGGGAGGCCTGAACTTGATAATTGACTGATTGATCAGGCAGTGAAAAAAGGGAGGGATCAAAGAGGAGGGCTGGGTTTCTAGCTCAGGGTGTGTGGTAATGGGGCAAGGAGAAGGAGAAAATGTGGAGGAGGAAGGGAGGAGACATTTATTAAGGAAGGAGGAAAATTCAGTTCGGGGCACTTTGAAGCTGGGTGTCTATGGAGCTTCCAGCTGTCGCTATGTCAGGGAGGTGGATGTCTATCTGATTGTCCTGGCAGCCCTGGAGGCAGAGCTGAAGCCACTGATTGTTAAATGCACACACGGTGCATGGCAGGAACTAAGAGATGGATCAAGTGAAGAGAAGGGCCAGGGTGTTGGAAACCCCAGAGGGTTCCCACCCTGAAGGAGAGAGGTGGGCATGAGGGAGATGTGGGCAGAATGGTCAGGGCAGCACAGGGACAAAAGTGCTCCTAGGACTGTGGAAGTCTTAGGAACAGAGCCCTGGGGGGGAAGGAGCTAACGGGTGTAAAATGGGGCCGAGAGCTTCAGCTGCTGCCGCACGAGGGCCACATGGGGCCTTACGATGAATCCACATTTTACGTAACAAGTCTTTTTAACAAAGGGATTTGTTCTGTGAAGCTGGGATTCAGTCAAGGGGCTGCTCTTAGGGATCTGGAGGGCCACATGTGACCCGGCGGCCGTTTGGATAAAGATGGAAACCTGATTCTAGTTAACTGTTGAGTAAATAAAAGGTGAACATGTGAATTTAGCCTATGTTTTTAGGAAGAGAGTCAGTAAGGATGACTGGAGAGTGGAGAATGTACAACCTAGTTTATACCCAGGGTATCAGAAACCAAAGAAAATCAGACCACCAGACGGCTCTGTGCCTGCATCGCATTAGAAGAGGCTGGATTTAATTTGATGTCATCAGATTTAAGAAATAGATTTTTAATATGACAGTTTTTAGGAATCATTCCCATTTCTCTGTTTTAAGACCAATGGGGGAACATGCAGATTTTAATGGCATTAAAATGCATTTATTTCCTGAGGCCTGGTTGTTTCTTTTGGATAAGATCTGTGTAAGTTTTGTTTTTCCTTACATGTTTTGACTGCCAAAAGCATACAGTTAAATATTATGCCAAATTAGAGAAAACACCTTAATGCTCACAACAAATATTACTCTTTCATTTCCCCTTTCTTCTTGATTTGTCTTCCTGTGCCAGTTTCATTAACATATTTTGTGATAATTACATTTCATAAAAAAGTAGGTTTAAATACAACAAACAACACAGGTGTTTCTATGCCTGCCCCTGTAGTCAGGTGTCTTGGTAGGGAGTAGCTCCTGGAATGAGCTTGTGCATATAAGTCTAATAAACTATAAAAAGTCTGAAACTCATCTTTCATTTGAGATCCTTGAGTTCAGCATCAGGTATTTTATTAGTTCTATTTTTCAGTCAGAATTTCTGAAATGGAAAATTTTGCAGCTTTTTTTTTTAAGGTAAGTAATTACTTTGTCCCTAATTGGGCATAATTAGGAGAACAATGGAATCATTTGCACAGCTTATTTTAACAGGAATTGAGACCAAAGACAATGGAGTTACAAATGACTTTGAAAAAAATAGTTGGTTCAATTAACTAATAACATCAAAATGGAAAGGTAAGTAAGTATATGGCAGTGATTTTACTGAACAACAGAGTAAATGGCTTTAAGAATCAATATATTTATTCATCAATATCTGAAATTAAAAGGAGATGAATAATTCATCATTTCCTAATTATAATTCAGTCAATCAACTCGGCGTTGGCCTATTGAGAATTGTACCCTTCCTTTGACATTTTTAAAGTTAAATATTGCCCATTTGGAATAAATTTGATTTAGGTAACCTTTCATGGAGCATAGGTATGTAGGATGCTATAAATGTCAAGGAAAAAATAAACCTTTGTCTCTACCCAGACATAACAACAACAAAAAAAGCTACCATTGGTATTCATTAAATAGTCATTGGAAAATCTGCTTATCTTCAAAATCATCGGCTGAGACTACTATCATTAAGGAAGGTAATAAAAGTGAAATGAAAATGAACCAATATTAGTGAGGAGCAGATCCAGGGGGGGCCAAAACACCGTCTTAAACACCTCCGTATTCCTGACGGTGTCAGTATAATATCTGGAACATTCTGGGCACTCAATAAATGTGTATGGAATAAAGGGCATTTTGAGTTGTTCAATTGCAGGTATTTTCTTTTTTTTTTTTTTCAAGAAATACATTTCACTGAATAATACCCAAGGTATATAAAATTAGAAAACAAAGTAAGTGATGCTTGACTCACTTTCCTGATTCTATTTTAATCAAAAACTGGTTAGCCGACGCGACCATTATTCTAAGTTCCAAACTCATGATTTGGTTTCCTAAATATATCAAATAATTTATATAACATACACTCATATGTAGTTGAAGAAGGCAGAAATCAAGTCATAACCTATTTTTTAATGATATTTATAACCAAAGTAATTGGTTATTTTAATAGCCTGATTTTTAGGTGAAGTTTACCTGTAAACTGAATCTATAAGTTTAATATTTGGTGAACTAACAGATTCTATTCTATTACAAGCCACTTCACGCTTTGGTTATTTATGTTGTTGAAACTGAATAACGTAACTGTAAGGCGTGTGTGCTCCTCACATTTCCATCAATGTTCTTTTCTTTTTTTTAAAGCTAGAACTTCAAATATAGGCAAAGACCTGTGATTCAACCAAAAATACTTGGCCACCCCAGTTCTTTTAGTTTTCTTAAGCAAAGATAATTTCATTAGAATTGTATAGATGAACAAAAACATGGTGCTTGGAGCCCTAATTTAGAGATAAATACAGAATATAGTAACATGCATTGTTTCTTTGATTAGTGTTCATGTTCAGTATACACTTGGTGGAGGGATGTGAAAGAGAGAAAATAATGTCATTGGACTGAATGATTTGCAATGCTACCCTGAGGTCTGCCTGCCACATGAAGGCACTAATGTTCCTACCATCAGCACAACCAATTCCCCGTGTCATATGTGATATATGATACAGAATGCTGAGTATATGTTCGCTTTTTCCCTTGCTTAAATCAGTAGTTATAAAGGAGCTTTAGGGAAGTAAATAAACCAAATTCTTAGCTTATAATTGGTTTGCGATTGGTGAAAAGATGACAAACACATTATAATTAATTTCTCAATAATAGGGAAAAGATATTCATTTCTAAAATGTCTGCAAATATAAAACATGTACCTTTTTCATTTTCTTATTACGATAGCTATGAAAAAAGGAACTCCTGTTAAATGAGGATAGATAGGATACTGAACTCTTTCAAATCTTCACACGATTTTTTTTTTTTTTTTGAGACGGAGCCTCAAGCTATCCCCCTGGGTAGAGTGCCATGGCATCACAGCTCATAGCAACCTCCAACTCCTGGGCTCAAGCGAGTCTCCTGCCTCCGCCTCCCAAGTAGCTGGGACCA
>CAUYQV010094747.1:0-33828 GCA_963574575.1 Galagoides demidoff
AAAATGGCCGGGCGTTGTGGCAGGCGCCTGTGGTCCCAGCTACTTGGGAGGCTGAGGCAGGAGACTCGCTTGAGCCCAGGAGTTGGAGGTTGCTATGAGCTGTGATGCCATGGCACTCTACCCAGGGGGATAGCTTGAGGCTCCTGTCTCAAAAAAAAAAAAAAAGCCAATAGGCAAGGGAATCCATCAGTGTACCCAGAGGCAGCCTCTTGTGCACAGAACAGGGCAGAGGGCATAGCACCAGTCTAGAGGAGCCAATGGACATTGTCCAGCAAAGCTACTCTCCAACCTGATCTCCTAAGGCTTGCTGAAGGAACCTGAGGATTTAGGCAAGTGTGAGTCACCATTCCTGCCACCAGCTGTTTCCTCTGCCAGGTGCATCCTCAGACATATCTATCCACACCTTATCAACATGTTACTCACTTCCCAACATCTACAATAAATGCCAAGTTCCGCTTGAAATATTCTCCAAGTACACCCTGTATTGCAGGATCTTTTGTATTTCCCTAAGGCTGCCATTCTCTGGAAGCTAGCTTCCTGCATCTTAGACAGAGCAGATCTTTCTCCGGTGTGTGTGAGAAGGGTGGATCAGGGCTGGTCATGTGGGACAGTAGAGGTCATCAGGGGCCCTTGAGGCCCTGTCTATCTGTGTAGTTAATGGATGTGGAAGTAAATAACTAACCAGGACCAAGAAGGACTCATGACAAATTTGTGGCCAAGTTTAATGAGAATTGTCTGCTGACCTCTGCCTGGTGGCTTGAGAGACGGAGGGAATATGAAAGTTGGGAATCCAGAAGTTGATCTAAGTTTCTGAACATTTGGAAAAACATAACACATTGGCCAACATAATTTTATCACTTTGTGTGGCAGGTGAAAATACCCAAGTATTCATCATAGACCATCACTTAGAAATTACTAAGGTCTTAGACTGCTGCATTCTGACTCCACAGTTAGTCACAGAAGGAGGGGGCAAGGAAAAGGGAAGAGATAGAGGTGGACTAAGGCACCTTGCACAGTGTGGCCCCACAGTACATAGTACCTTCTCCAAACAGGAACTTGTTGAAATGTGCTCATCACAGTCCTGTGCAGTAGTGTTCTGAGCACTCTTGAGATCAAGAAAGGTAACTGGTCATCCAGCTAAACCAAAAGGAGTGTAGACATGTGTACAGCATATGGAGATCAGCTTCAGCTCTCCCAGAGATGAGGCCTCTGCTCCCCACACCTGCCCTGTGGATCTTGAGCACTTTCTGATGGTCACTAGACCAGGTCCTGGTGAAACCAGGTGAGCCCTCTCTGCTGCAGATCACAGCCTTCCCCAAAGGACTGGAGGTGTTGTTGGTGAACAGCCAGCCCTGCAGAGGCCAGGAGCACTGTGCAGAGGACATCTACCATTTCTAGGATCTGTATTGTCACTGGCACCAGGGTCCCATCTCCACTGAGCTCTCCTGAGCTTCTGTCCCCTGGGACTCTTGGAAATGCCCTGACTTGCTTTAGAAGCAGAGTGCTGGTCTTTTGGAGGTGTGCTTGCTGGGAGGGGCCTCAAGATGGCATATGGACTTCTGAGGAACCCTCATATTTTCCTCACTTTTCTCTTCAGCATCTTTGCTTCTAGACAACCTCTCTCCCGTGGTGGAGTCTTGTAAAGTGAGACTGGGTAACAGAGAAGATACAATAAAAAAGGATGGAAGAATAAAGGGGGCTAAATATACAGAGGGTACCAAAAAATGTAGACACGTTGTAAGAGATGATCTCTATGTATTACTTTTCAAAGTTGAATTGAAGGTACCATTACTGGTCAAGTGTACCTAGGCATGCTACGCATATCCATTTTACCTGCAATTCATACACTTTTTGAGAATAATTGATTTTACTACCAAGAAGATCTCTTCAGGTGTGTTTATGTTTTTTAGCTCCCTCTGTATTTACATACTGACCAGGAAATCTGGGCAAGACATTGTACAAAAGTCTCGCCCCACAGGTGGCGACTTCTTCTAGCCACCTTCTCACCTTCTAGGAATTTTGACTTTGAAACGGCTTATCTACATACAAACAAGTCTGTCTTGGTCTATCCAAACTGAATATCAAGGCCAAAAGTTTCACAGTCATCAAAGAGCTAAAGGAATGTCTATACCATCTGACCAGAAAGAGTTAATGAGATTCTTTGTCTAAACTAAGAAAAAATAGCCAAGAAGATAAAGTGTTGAATGCATTTCCAGAAAAAGAGCAGGACGTGTGAGATGGTGTCTGAAGTGTGTGCCTCTCATGGGGATGGGAGTGCGCATGTGCAGCTGTGTGTGGGGGGCCTGAGCGCACGTGCGCACATGTGCACACGTGTATTTGTGCACATCCGCAGAAGGATTGCTGGGGGAGAAAGGCCCGAGAGCAGTAGGAAGAACTGACAAATTAGAGCAAAAAACTGCTAATGCCGAGGAAAGGGGCATCCTCCAAACTCCCTCTGGCCTGCTTCCACTTAACTTTCTCCTAAGTCATCTTCATTTCTGTCTTAGGTTTCCATAAACACTGCATTTATTTATTTTATTTTTGTTTGAAATGTTAAACAAGCCCCAAAAGGAAAAGCTGTTGGAGCAACGCGTGGCGTCTCCAGAGTGGAGTTGCCCAGCAAGCATTTTCTGCAAGGGCTTGGTGAGGCTGCCCCTCCCCTGCACGCTCAGCCCTGAGTTTTGCAGAAGCTCTTATGTATCTCGGCCCTGGCGTCAGGGCCCTGAGAGACCCGGGCTCCCTAACCTGACCCATTTCAGTTTCCAGAGTGCAGCTCATATCCTTCTCTCCCTCAACAGAGAACATCTCATCTGGAAGAGTCTTTCTCCAGGCACAGAGAGTGACCATCAACACCAACTCTAGCAACAGTGCCAAGAGTAAAGACTGACATTTACTGAGCACTCACCGGCACTACCATACAGTTGACATGTGGCACCTGTATTAACACATGTCACTCTCAGCTGGAGCCTGTAGGGTAGACCCCATTCTCACTTTGCAGGTGAGAAGCCTGAGGCATGAAGGGATTTGACTGTAAGAGATGAGGCCAGCAGTCTTGGATCTCAAACAACACTAGTGTGATGCCTTGGACACAAAATTTAAGTGACCATCAAAAAACCCAATGCAATATTTTTTTTAAAGTCAGAAGATTTTCCATGAAGGTGGAACTGGTAGACTCAGTTGCAGCAAGTCTGGCTGCCTCCTTCAGTATTCCTTCAGGGCCAAACATATGCCAGGCCGGGTCTTTGCCATTGCATGAGTGCTTTCTTTTGTTCTTGTAGCCTTGAATGATGGGTGTTGTAATACTCATTAAAGAAGTGCAAAAAATCACCGAGGGAAAGCTTTTTTGTTTGAGTTTGCTTATGCCTTCAATGAGTAACAAATCCAAATAGGACCCCAAACAGACTTGATCACAAGTTTCCTCCAAGTCCAATGCTTTTGTTATGAGCTCACAGCTACCCTTGGTCACCAGGTTTCCTGGCCCCATCCCCAGCTAGGAAAGGATTCTAACCAGCTAATAAGCATAGTGCTGTGCCCTAGAGTGTGGTGTGGAGACAGCAGGGGAGGTTATGATTCTGGACAAGCCAGTTCCCGACAAGCATTCTTCCATTGCTTCAGCCAAACCCTCCCCTGAGACATCTTGCATCTCAGCCAATGCATCCTGGTTTGCCTCCTCCCACCCCCTGCACAGAGTCAGCGCTAACATCCACTAGCTCCTCTCCTTGCAAGTTTACCACCTGACTGCCCAGGGCTGCCTCACTCAGGCCTCCCCTCCGAAGATTTTTGACTCAACAATACCCAGGCACCAGGCACTCAGTCAGGACTTCACATCCCTCCTCTAGCCTGTCATAGGTGGAGACAAAGCTAAGCATAGGACTGTTTTCAGAATCTTCACTCCACCTCACTTTGCCTTGACACCCCATCATCTTCCCCGGATAGTGGGTGGTGAGTGGCATGGGTGTGTCTTCGTTCATACTCCCAAAGAAAAGGAAAGCCAAGCTCATGAGAAGAGAAATAGTTTTGAAAGACTCAGGGGAGGGGTCATATAGCACAGCTGGGCTAATGAGGATGGAGGACCCATAAAGGGTCAGATAGAAGTCAGAGAGCCCCCCACCAATGCGCCCCTTTCACACCAGAATTCTGAAACAAACAAACAAACAAAAAAGGTTAGGCAAATGGAAACAAAATGTCACCTCTGTCCCTGTTAAAGCCTGGTAACTATGGCCTAAGGATGGGGCAAGTGGGTTTTCTAATTCCGAGGCCTTGAACTGTATAAAATGATCCATCCGGGTGCAGGTCTTCCCGGATGGGGCAGCCTTTCCTGCAGAAGAGATGTTGCCCCTGAGAAATCTGAAATCTCCAGGAGCAGGACAGACAGCGTGTTTCCCAGAGGAAGATTCATTCCAAGAGAAAAAGGCCTAAGAAGGGACTGGCTGCACCTCCCCTTCCAAATCCACCCGATGAGCTTCATCCTCTACCCAGGGACGTCTGAGCAGCTGAAGAGAGCCCCAGAGCATTACTCTCAGGAAAGGAAATAACAGGAATGAGCAAGACTCACTCAACAGCCCCCACCTCATGCAACCATTTTATTTCCTTTAATCTGCTAGCAACCATAAGAACCACAAATATAAACTTGTTATCTAAAAAATTACAAAACAATAGAAACTAACTTTTCATATTTTTGTGAACAATAAATGGAACAATGGCACTTTCTTTGCACATAGGAAGCCCTGATCAATGTTAATCACGATCATAACTAGAACATCAGCTAAGCACCACACTAGAAGGGGTTTATTTGGTCACAGATTCAGAACTTTTGCTAGGCAGTGGGGATTAAGACCAGTACAGATAAATTTAATTCGAGGCTGAGTAAGAGGAGATCCCAGTGAAGGGAGACTAGACCTTCACCCCAGGTGATAAGGAAAGTTCCCAAGGCCAAGGTGACATGTGAGTTGGGCCTTCAAAGATGTTTTAAGTCAAAGAACTGGGAACACAGAGAGCAGTCCAGTGTGAAAGAGGTGTTCTATTCTCAAGAGAGTACTGAGAGGCAAAGTTTTATGTTTCTATCCCGACAGTCTCTCTTTGGTTGGGTGCCACCTTTACCTGTAAGAAAAGCAGCAAATGGGAGGAGTTCAGCAAACCCTTCAGATTAGGGAATGGAGGGTAAACCATTCTAAGCCACTTGTGCTCACACCTGTGTTCTTCCTCTTACATGGAATACTGTTCAGTGCTGAGAATTCATCTCCCTCTATTTCTAGCACCTCCTTGCTTTTTCCATCCCTTCTCAGGCAAAGCTGTCTGGTAACAGGTCTATCCATCGGGCAGTTTCCCCCACTGTATGTTTGACTCTGCTCCTCCTGGCCCAACCCCTCTCGCTACAGTGACCATCCACTCCTACCCACAGAACCCATGCATCTCATGGTGGGCACCTATTGATCAGGCCACCTCTCTGGCCATTGGCAGTGCTGAGCACACTCAGGTCTCTCTAGCCTTATAACCACACACCATGCCTTCTTCTGACTTCCACCCATCTGCCAGCACATTCCAAGCCTTATGCTAACCTCTGGTGCACTCCCAGGATACACAGGAGAGCATCTCTGAAGCCTGGATGCATCCATATACCAGTCTTCACAGAAATTGTGGCAACAGAGTTATAGATGGTGACAAGCCTGTCAGAGACATCAAAACAAATGCATTACCTGCGTCGGTAAGGATTATGCAGCCCTTCTAGGTGCCAGGACAACATAGTGTTCAAATTAGTTGAAGGTTGGCTACTCAAATCCAATTCCTTTTTTATTCTAGTTGTGACCTGGCAGTAATGTTAGCAGCTGCCTTTGACTCTTCCTTGAATTCAGTTGCCAACACTCTCAACTGAGTTCCTTTTGTCAGGTCTAACAGGGAACCAGGCTCAGCCCACTGACATTTTCTTAATATTGGGGAAGAGCCAGAAACAACCTGGACTTTGCGATCTTTTCCAGAGTAAACAGACAGGTGATATCAAAGTCGTTGGAGTGCGAGAAAGCACTACATGGTCTCCAGTTATGTAAATACCATTTCTGCTCAGAGAAAATGATTCTCCATCTAGAGAGAACTTGATCAAGACAAAAGCACCAGAAACTCAGTCCTTTTAGTGGAAACATATTTTACTGAACATATTCATGAAAGATGATTCTATTTCTCCTCACAAACAGAAGTGATGATATAGCCATACTGGCCATACTGCTCACTGCCAGTCCCCTGGGCTAGAAACAGCAGAAGTATTTGATTCTGTTTCTTCCCTGGATTGCCATGGTCAAGTGGATGTGCAAGTTCAGCATGGCTGCAGTGTCCCTCCTGTCCAGTCCGTTGCCACCCAGCTCAGCCCCTCTCCCCTTGCTTTTCCTTTGGATTATTAGAGTATCTCCTCCATCTGCCTCTTCATTTCTTCTATATCAACCCACCCAACATTCTAAAGACAGATTCTTTCCTGGCTTTAAATCCATTGCCAAGTGATTCTAATTGTTCCCCACATTCCATCAAAGAGCAGGCTCTTTAGCTGCATCCAAGGCTCCTCACCTCCCCCCAGCCAAATGTGCCTCAAATTCACATGGGCAGCACCTGTTCCACCATGGTCAATGGAGTACAGTAGAAACTGTGTAAGCTGACCACCCAAGGGACTGTGACAAACTGGCCAACATATGGAGGAGGTAACCTTAAGGAACCGATTGGTGATGAAAGCCACACAGAGCAACCATGGTCTTCTCAAAGGTTTGCTGGATGGTCCTGGAGTGAAGGAGGTCCTTTGGGTAAGGACGTGGCAGCTAGGGAGAGTCCATCTATCTCTCAGGTCCCAGCCCTGCCCTGTATGTTGGCTTCATCTCAGGCAGAGTCCTGATGCCTTCCGAAGTCTTTGGCTCTAACTGTACCTGAAGCCAGGTTTGCCTTTTGGCTTACCACTTGTGAGAAGCAATGGTCAATTCCATGCTTGCTTTCAATAAATAATTCCTTTTAGTTTTGAATAAATTTATACCTTTTTTGCATAGGTGGGAGTTGGGTTTCTCTCGCTGATAAGGTAAGAGGGCTATGACCTGGATGTTTTCCATGCTTTGTGATGAGTACAGACATGTATACATTCTGTCTCGTGTCATTTACTGCAGTGCGAGCCTATCAGTACACTGTAAACTGGTAGGGGGGCAGTTTATTGTCTGCCTATCCGGGTCTTCAGTGGTAGCTAGAGCATAAAATGGCTTCAGACATATTGTTTACTTGGCAGAGTGAATAAAAAGATAACTATTAGGCAAAATAGCCTATTCCCCAAAAACATGACTCTCACTGACCACCCTCATTCATCCATAAACTTTGGAAACATAGACAAATATACATTATGTTGCCAAGGACATTTTTCAATCTGTACGAATAAAATCAAATAACATTATCTATGTTTCTAGTTTCTGTGGACACCCTGTAGAAATCTAAATTAGAAAACATGACTTGAGGGTTGGTTCAGTGCTCCTCCAGTGTGGGCTCAGCCTTTCCAGCATAGTGGGTCTGAGCTAGTCTGCTGAGGGATGTGGCCACATGCCCTGGCAGTACCAAGCCTAGAGCTGGGAATCCAGCTAACTGCCGAAAGGGGTTTCACAAATGAGAGGGCAGAGTTCAGACCTCTTGAGGACCAGGTATAGCAGAAACCTTGAAAAGGGAGCTGAAGTAAAAACACCCATGCCAGAAAAGCACCGGCCAGAGCGTCCAGGCATAGGCTGCCATGTTTCTTAACAGCCAAGGTGAGCTCAGACTGGCTTCCCGTCTCATTCTGAAGAAGATGATCTGTTTGTCCAAGGAAGTATCTGATGAGTACTTCAGTTTTTTTAATGGTGTGTCTTTTTTTTTTTAATTTCCTGTTTCTTCTATCTGCATTTAGGATGGGTTTTCCTACTCTTCTTGATGTGGACTTCTTGGGTCTTGGAACTATTGGTCCATGGGGCTTGCATCTGCTTCTTTACCCAGTCAGCCCTCACCCCCGCCTACCCCCAACCACCGTTCACTGTTCTTCAGAAAGAACCCATTGGCCTGGTGAGTAGCTGATTCCAGGCTGTTGGCCAAGCAGAAACTGGGTCAGAGCCCCATCCCCATGGGCCTCTTTGGTGCCTGCTAAGGACAGTGGGCAGCCAGCACTTCTGTTGCATTTCTTTCCTCTGTACTGATTGATGGGAGCCACTGATTCCTTCCAGCTGAGAGAATGCCTGCCCCATTCATTGCATGTCTTTACAGTGGTTCTCAACCTGTGGGCCGTGACCCCTTTGGGGGGCCTCCTGCATATCAGATATTTACATTATGATTCAGTAATCATAGCAAAATTATAGTTATGAAGTAGCGATGAAAATAATTTTATGGTTGAGGGTCACCACAGCATGAGGGATTGTATTAAAGAGTTGTGGCATTAGGAAGGTTGAGAACCATTGCTTTAGAAGATTAGGAAGCCAATGACACACCTGACCAAATCTATCCTCTTGCTTCTCAGCAGGAGAGAGATGTCCCCTGTTAGGAGCAGACACTGTAGGTTAAGAGGCAGGGCCACATCTTTCTCCCTGAGGTCAGACTCCCTTCTACAAGAATGTCCTGTCTGTCCCTCAGCCAAGCTTATGACCTGGAAATGGGATCATGATTTGAATGAAGCTCTTGGAGAGTTTCCAGGTTTTTGTATATGTGCATCTGTGGCCACATGCACATACTCATGCACAGGCAGACATGCACACATGCTGATCCTTATTTGATACTAGCTGATGCAGAAATGTGGAGGCAGAAACAAAGTGGAAGGAAAGAAAAGAAGCAACACAGAATAGCCAAAGGGAAATGGAGATGAGGAGCAAAGAGGCACCCTGCTCCTGCCTCCTCCTGACCGCCTGCTCCTCGAGTTCTCTCACTGGAGTAGGTTTCTTCCCTTTGACCTCTATTTCCACTTTTTCCTTCTGTATCTAAACTGTCTTAAGTTTCATTTGCAAAAGAAGGTAGAAAAAAGGAAAAGGAGAAGAAAGAAAGGGCCCAACAGAGAAAGAGAGAGGAAGGGAATAGGAGAAGAAGAAAGGAGGGAGGACGGACCACGTTCCCACCCATGGCTCTCCTCCCAAGACAAGTATCTCCTGAGCATCACCACTTGATGATTCAAGGTCAAACCTAACATGCCACACATCACACTTGTCATGCCTCCTTGTCACCCCTAGTGTTATCCCACCCCCCATTGCTATAGCCAGTAGACTTGTAATTGCCAAAAATGAGAATCCTACTGTTATCCTAATCTTCTTTCTTAACTCCCCATGTTCATCTGGTCACCAAATCTTATCTCATCTACCTCTTACATGTCTCTTGAACTGTTTTGTCACCCAGATCCCTATTTCTCTCTACACTTAGACTCCTTATCTCTTTTACTTGGGTTCGATCAGTTTGCAAATTTGTTCCAATCCTTTACTCTTACCTCTTTCATTCCATCCCTGCTCTTGGGCCAAATAAATAAACTTTCTAAAACATAATGCTAATCTGAACAGTAGGGTGCTCAAAGTCCTTCAGTGGCTCTGCAGAGCCTCCAGAATAAAAGATAGCCCTTCAACTTTACAGGTAAAGCCTTCCCAAGCTGACCCCTACCTACCTCTCCAGCCCAAGCCCCCAGGATCTCCCAGATGCTCTCTGTCCCCCTGCCCCTCCCAACTCCTCCAAGTGCCTGAATCTGCCGTGTTCCTCCGTGTACTATCTCCAATTCTGGGCTTCATCCCTCTCTCTGGAGTATTTTACCCCCATGTCTGTCTAGAAAATTCTGTGTCCTTCATCAGATCTTAGCCCCCAAGAGTCCCCTCTCTGAAGACTTGCCTAGCATTTCTGGGATCAATGAAAGGGATTTCCTTTCACTGCATGCAACCTTTGACACATTTCTTCATTAACAATATTTGCTATTGTACTCTAATTGTTTGCATGTAGCTTCCAAACAAGGCTGTGATCTCCTTGGAAGAAGGAATGATGTCTTTCCCTCTTTGTATACCCATTCCGAGACAGTGTTTGCTATCCAGTAGGCTTGCAATTCTCAGTGAATATTTGTTAAAGGATCAAAGACACCACCAGATAAACATGCCTGGAACCAAAGGGGAAAGGGCCACAAACCCAAAGGTATTTGAAGCAGTATGGCTTTGGGGTAAATGAGTCAGAAAACAAAATTCAAGAGGTTGATGTGCCATCAATACTTGCAACCTGGTGATTTTTATGGGGAATGGAATTCAGTGTGGCCCAACGATTGTGACAATAATGGAAGCAGACTAAACTATAATTGTAAAAGAGAATTGCTGACTATTAAACTAACTTGATAGAATTCAACTCATTAATTAGGTTTTCAAGTAATGAAGAGATTTAGTTTTCATGGCTTGGGAGAGTGGAATTAGTTCCAAATGGAAAGTAGGAAGAGGCAGATTTCAAAGCAACATCAAGATCTTTCTATCAATAAATCTGCGTATATGTGAACTGGGCCGAATTGTTGGACTCTTTTTCCTGCCACTTACTAGCTCTGTGAACTTGAGCAAGTTCTTTAATCTCTCTGAGCCTCAATTTCCTTGTAAAATAGGCACTATAATGGCATACACCTGAATATAAATATTATAATGATGTATTTAGCATCCATTAAGCACACAATTCATATTGACTTTTATTAGTTGTGGAAACAAGTTCCCTATAAGTGAAACTTTTGAAACAATGGTAGAATAATAACTAAATGCAACATTTTTTTTCTTCCTTTTTATTTTTGCTCCAGTATCATAGTTATGTGTATATCTTTTCCCTTGGTAAATTATGAATTTTGAGGTCATGGTGGTCCAAATCCATCTCATTTTAATAGGTTCCTGAGTCCTTGCTCATAGGAAGCATTTGATAAATAGCTGTTGGATTGGAAGATGAAGACCATTTAAGCATCAAAGGAAAGACTGGACTAAGTCATTTCCAAAGTTTGTTTAAACAATGGAAGTCCTTAATTCATCCATTCATTAATACACTCAACTAAATGGCACTGGGTAGCAATTCTGTGCCATGCAATGGGAGCAGCAGGGGGTGGGTTACAGAAACAGACAGTCTTTGACCATGTGAGGCGTATAGTCTTATGGTTCTATGATCCTGTTAAGATGTCCTGTGTTACTTAACCTACCCTTGAGGTATTTTAACACAAGTGATGCAGTCCTTTGTTTTGTTCCTCCAAATAGTTTGCTTCTTTCATGCTGTACTGAAAAGCCCTTTAGGAGAAGAGACACCAGAGAGGAACAAAGGGGGAGTGGCTATTGTTCAAAACCCACAGCCATTTTTGAAAATACAAACCGAGGCCTCTTGGATAATAAGGGACAAAATCTTTATCAGTTACAAAAGGTAAAGCAAGTTCTCTAATCAGTGTCACCTTTTCCTGTCTCTTCCATTGTACTCGGATAGTCACCCTCCAAGTCCCAGTGCAAGACAGTTTGGGAAGGGGACATATGACCTTAGTAGGGGTGTCCTTCTGGCTTTTGAGCAAATGTGAAGCCCCCAAATCCCATACAGAATTGAATATATAGGTTTTTCTTAAGGAGAGGTTTTATAGCATACATAAAATCCCCAAAGAGGTCTGCAGCACTGCAGCACCCCCCAAATCTATCATGTTAATAAAAGACATACTGCTGACTGAACACTTATTCTGAGTTGAAGGCAAAGGGAAAGTTCAGGAGAACATCCCCATTGTGTTCAGAAGAGCCACTTAATCAAATTATCCTCAAAGTACCCTGAATATTTTATACTATTCAGCATACATGTACGTGAAGAGTGTGTGGGTATGAGAGTATGTGTGTGCGTGTGTGTGTTTGTTTGTGTGTGCATGCACGTACATCAGTAGAAGTCCAAGCAGAAAACAGTACACTGAAACTGGGTTATTTGGAAAAAAATGTTGAATAAAGGTTCTATTTACAGGGTACAGTGAAATCATAAGGGATTGTGCAGTACTCCAGTGCTAATAACAGCCAGAGCCATAACCACCCCTAGGTATTAAGGGGTAAGTAGAGGGAGTGGTGTTGAAACCCAGAGACAGAGCGAACTGTGTGAAAAGTGTTGCCTGACAAGAGGGTGACCTCCTGCCAAGGGACACAGACAGCCCAAGGTGACCCACAGCGAGGGAATGTCCCAGAAGCAAATACTACAACCTCTGTCCTCTCTTCAGTGACCTGCCAGGGATTCCCATTTGCCAAATCTAAAAGAAGCCAAAGGACAAAGGAGACTATTGATGTAGGACATAGATCTGCTTCCAGGAAGTGCAGGGTAGACATAGGGGAACACACTGAAGAAATTCCAACATTCTGTATGTGTGCTCATGTGTGTGCATGAGTGTGTGTGTGTGTGTGTGTGTGTGTATGTTAGCCACATGTGAGAGGGCAAATAGTATAAATTCAGATCCACTAATCTGTACCTCCTACAAAGCCAGAGGGGCTGGGGATTAAATAAGGGACTCATATTTCTTTCTCCCTTCTCTGTACCAGTCACTGTGATTGGGACCACCTCTTGTGTTCCTCCACCTAAGACTAGCAACAACGCCAAATGGAAATAAAAGGTAGAACCACAGCAGGGACTCAGATATCACTCCCAAACTATGCGTTTTTCACTATACTTTGCAATCCCAAAATGGGAAAGAGATCTTCCAGTACTTGGAGGGCTTGTGCAAAAGGCACTCTTGGAACTAGGTTCTTTTGGCTGGGGTAAGGTAGAGAGGTGAGTAAAGGGAAATACAGACTTCAAGGCCAGTTTTTGCAGGACTGAGCTAAGATTAATATGGAGCATAAGTATCTGTTTGAGCAGAAACCATTCTTGTATCCACTAGCTGTAGGGACACAACCCCCTGCTCATGCACATACATACACCACACAAGTACACAGACATATTCTGCTGCAAGAAACTAATGATGAGAAAGGATAGAGCTGAGAAAAGGCGTATGATAGGCTACTAGAAAAAACTGCAGAGAAACTCCAAAAGGACTTAAACAATATACAACAAAGACAAATGCCAGAATAATAGACTATTTAGTCATCGCACAAACACATAGTGATTTAGGCTCTGGGAATGTGAAGACCAACACGGACAACATCTAGCATGGTATTGAGCCCTTAAGAAAAGGTCAGCAACTGCATTTTGATGTTGAGAGATGCACAATGATGGTCTATCTTCTTCTAGGTTGGATTCTTTCATTGAATGCAAAATAGCAACTGGTGGTAGAATACATCTTTCAAGGCTTTGCTAGATGAAGTGTCTATAGCAAAAACAGCTATAAGTTTTCCGTATCTTCTGTCTCTATAGCAAAAACAGCTATAAGTTTTCTATATCTTCTGTCTCTCCTCAGTCCTTAGTGGTAAAAATGGGGGTCAGTGCACCTATACGTGAAACGTCACTACCCAAGCAAGGTTTCTGTTTGCTTTGCCATGAACTGGCTATATAATATTGGATCAGGACAGTCTCATTGTGGGCATCAGTTTCCTCACCTGTAAATGAAAGAGTGAGACCAAAGGCTTTTTGTTCCATGTTTACCCCACTTTATTCCCCAATTACCTCAACATTTTGAATCACTAATACCTAGTGCAGTGACCTACATAGTGGGCACTTTAAGAACATTGGGAATTAAAAAAAAAAAAAAACATTGGGAGTTCAGCTCAGTTTAACAACTATCTCTCAAGTCTAATCCCAATGGGCTTAAAGTCGAATTTATTCTGCTCAATTCAGATTTATCCCACCAAAGTTTATTTCCGGTAACAATGTTCAATTTGATTATTGCAATGAAAGAGTTAAGACTTCCTAATTCTTTCCAGTACTTCTAGTCTCCTGACCATTGCATGCATTTTCTGTCCCATATCCACCTTCTAGCCAAAGCCAGAATCTAGGTAACTCCTTACACAATGACACAATTATTTTTGAGTCATTGCCCGTTCTGCCTTTGTGATGGTTAATTTTATATGACTAGAGTAAGGGATGACCAGTTAGCTGGTAAAACATTATTTCTGGGTGTGTCTGTGAAGATGTTGGAGAACAAAATTGTGGAGGAAGGAAAATTTGCTCTCTGCTTGAGCTGGGCATCTGTCTTCATACGCCCTTGAACATCTATACTTCTCGTTCTTGTGCCTTCAGACTTGGACTGGGCCTAACACTATTTAAAAAACATGTTCCTGATCTTTACTTTGACATTCATGACCATGACATTGTTTAAAGATAACAAACCTATTATTTAGGTAACTCCCCTTCATCTGAGTTTCTCCTTTCTTGTCTTGTAATTAGATACATGCTACAAATTTTTGGCAGAAATCTAAGAGAAGAGGTGACATTCTGATCTCCGTGCATGATATTGAGAAGCACTTGATGTTGGATAACCCCATTGTTAATGATGCCAATTTGGTGAAGCTGGTGTCCACCAGGCTGTGAACTATAAAGTTATTATATTTTTCCTTTATAATTAGGAAGTAATCTGTGAGGAGATACTGTGAGGCAATGTTACATCATTTTTCTCATCAAATACTCACCACAAGTCTATCACCTTTTCATGATTCTCACCTAAACCAATTATCATTATAATGGTTACATAATGGCCGTTTTCTAACCTCATTATTCCTTTTAAATTTATCAACTAGCATTCTATTGCAAAGAAAAACTTTCCTTTCTTCTCACTTCTTATTAATTTATATCAGCATAGACTCATGCATGGATTTTTACCTTATTAAGAGGTTAAAATGTATAACTAACATTATTTATTTTGACGTTCAAATTTCCAAGACTTGGCCAGAGGGAGCTTCTCCCACTGGCGCCTGAGTCTTTTTTGACATATTTCTATCCTTTTTGTCTATACTTTTTTCCTACGCAATAACATAATCCAGGTTTGTATTATACCTTACTTGCTACAATCATGGGGCAGCTTGCATCATGCATCTGTTTAAGGATTGAAGGAATGGTGCTTAGAAACCAATTACTGAGAAATAGTATTTAGAAACCAAGGTCTTGGCACGAGACATTCTCATTTTTACTGGAATTTCATTACTTCAAATCCCTCCAATCCTTTCTGTAAACAGAGCTGTTCACGGGACAGAAGACTGAGGTGGGGAAAGAGAAAGAAAGTGAGAGAGAAAGAGCGTGAGAGAGAGATACGTTAACAAATGAACATATATATTATACAGGGTGGCCATGAAGTTCATGTGCAATCTTAAATTGCACACTATTTTAAATTACATGAACTTTATGCCCACTTTGTATATTAATAAATATTATTTATTAAATGTTAATATATATTTTATAAAGTCAACAGTTTGTATTAATACCTAAAATTCTGATCCAACATCATTGGCACATTGAAGATTTTCCTCTTTGCATGTTTTTAATAGTCTTCTTTAGCAGTGAGAAGCCCGGCTTCCTTTATCCCTAACATATTTATACATTTGTTCATTTGCTTATTTCTACATTTTACAGAAAGTGGTTTCTGAATTGCTACCGTATTTCTGCAGAAAACAAAACTACTATCTAGAGTTTAATATTTATTTGTTTATAGTTCTTTTTGTCTTTTAGCTTAGCAATATGTAGTCGAAGAATTAAGTTTGAAAGTTACTTGTGTTAGTTTTTAATTTTTTTTCTCTACTTTGGTGTGGTAATATATTAATTTATGATATAGGTATTAGGAATCTTTTGTATGTAAAATGTGAACATGGTTTCAAAAGTAAAAAATACAGGCTCAGTACCCATAGCTCAGTAGTTAGGGCACTGGCCATACGCACCAGGCCTGGTGGGTTTGAACCCAGCCGGAGACTGCTAAACAGCAGTGACAACAACAAAAAAATAGACAGGCATTGTGGCAGGCAACTGTAATCTCAGCTACTAGGGAGACTGAGGCAAGAGAATCACTTACGCCCAAGAGTTGAGGTTGCTGTGAGCTGTGACACCACAGCACTCTATCCAGGGTGACATAGGAGAGACTGTCTCAAATAAATAAATAAATAAATAAATAAAAATTACACAAAAGATATACTCAGAGAAGTGTCATCTTCTATGCTGGTCACTCATCCTTTCCACCCCATTTCCCTACATCCTCTATAAGTAAAACACTTTATTCATTTCTGCTTCATACTCCTTTTTAAAAATTTTTTTTATTAAGTCATATACACATAGATCATGAATACATTTATGCATATGTGGGGTACAATGTGTTGATTTTTTTATACACTCTGACCTGCTTACATCAAACCAATCAACATAGCTTTTGCCTCATTTACTTGATTATTGTGTGAAGACATTTATGTCCCACACTTGACAGATTTGACTTGTACCCTTGCAATATGCTCCATAGGTGTGGTTCATCCTTCTGGTGTTTCTTCTGGAAAAATTAAACAGATATGGATATTTCTGTTCTTCTCTTTCTTACCCAAAAGGTAGCATGGTAGACATTGTATAAATACTCTTTTGCTTTTTCCATTTAATAAAATATCCTGAAAATCACTCCCTATCAGGCATAAAGATCTTTCTTATTTGTTGTACGGCTCCATACTACTCCATCAAGTGGATATATCATAGTATATTTAGTCTACTAGGTATGGAATTTAGGTTTTGTCCATTATTTTGCAACTATAAACAATGTTTCAGTGAAGAACTTTGCAAACCTATTTTCTTTTTGTTGAAGGTATAGCTTCAGAGTAAATTTCAGGAAGAAGCAATCTGCATCAAGAGATAAACACATCAGTATTTTTGTTAGATATTGTAACTTCCCCTCCAAAATGTTTTGTCATTTTTAATTTTTACTAGCAATGAGAGTATGTATTTTCTCACAGCTTTGTCAACAGAGTATATCAAGCATTTTTAATTGTTTTTTACCATTTCGATAGATAAGACCTGGTATCTTATTTTAGATTTAATTTTCCTCTTTCTTTTTACAAGAAACATCTTTGAAGCTTATACATTTAAGGACATTTGAAAGTTGAGATTGTTTTTATATATTTATGAACTGCTTAAAACGTACATAGATGTGGCGGCACCTATGGCTCAAAGAAGTAGGGCACCGACCCCATGTGCCAGATGTAGTGGGTTCAAACCCGGGCCTGGCCAAAAACTGCAAAAAAAACACAACTTACATGGATGTATCTTTTGCCCATTTTTCCTACCATATTTTAGTTTTTCTTTTATCCTTTTTTTAAAATTTACAAATTACTTATCTATTTATTTATTAAGTCATATCCTTCATTTTAAAAATTTGTCATACTTTGGAGACGTTAGCTCTTTATCTGTGATATATATTGAAATTTTCTGCCCATGTTGCTTGGCTTTTGAATTTATTGCTTATGATATTTTTGACCATGCAAAGCTATTGCTTTTAAATCTTCCACAGTCAAATATGACTATCATTATTATTATTATTGTCACCATCATCATTATTAATACATGATTTCAATCACGGTTAGACCCAGATGCGAGTCAGAAATTAATTTATTCATGTTTTCTTCTAACTAGAATGGCAGACTGTATTTTAATAAGTATTACCTTTGATACATTTAAGGTTTATTCTTGTATATGTCTTAAGGTATATCTCACTGTATCTTCTCTTCAAATGGCGATCATATGATTGGAGCTTCTCCTTTTATTATATACTAAATGCTCATAGATCTGTGGGTCTGTTTTGGATTATATCCTATTTCACTGGTTCATCTGTGTAGTTGTGCACAAGTTTAATTACAGAAACTTTAGAGTACATTTTAAAGTCAGGGACCATCTTCCATTAGGGGTCATTTTCATTTCCTAATGTTTGCCTGGTTATTCTTGCATGCTTATTTTCTCCATATAAACTTTAGTATCAACTTCTCCATAAAAATTTTAAGTGAGAAGTTTTCATAAGGATCGTATTCAATTATAAATTAACAAAGAGAACGATGACCTCTTTATGATATTAAGGTATCCTAAGCCAAAACAAAAATTGCCTCTCCATTTGTTCAAGTCTACTTTTGTTTCTGTAAAGGAGGCTTAAAGTACTCTCCTTTGGATTTTACATGTTCCTATTAAATCTTCAAAATTTGTTACTCCTTTAAAGGCGGTTTCCCCTATCAAGATATCTTCTAACTGGTTTTTGTTTGTGTATATAAGAACTATTTCTGAATGTTAATTTCAAATTCCGCTACCTCATCAAAATTTAGCAAAATATTTTATTGTTCAAGTTTGTTTTTATTATTGATTGAACTTTCTCATGTATACTATCACATCTACAAATAGGGATAGTTTTACTTCTTCATTTCCAATTCTTAAGCCTTCAATTGATTTATTTTATCTAATTGCATTGGGTGATATCTCTAGCACAATGTTAAATAAAGGGAAGAATGGACACTCTTGCTTTATTCCTGTTCTTAATGTTTTGTCATTCAAATATGATTCTGATTTTAAGACCAAATCATATATTTGTTATCTTGTTAAGGAAGTAGCCATCATTTCTACACTCTTGAGTGCTTTCATCAGGAATAGGTGTTGAATTTTTTTAAAGGCTTTTTCATCATCTGTGGGGATAGCCATGGTTTTTTTCCTTAAGTCAACTAATTTAGTATTATTCTACTATATTTTCTAAAACTGAACAAAATTTGCATTCTTGCAATAAATCCCACCTGGTCATAGTATATTACTTTCTTAATGTGGTGTTGAATTTTCTTTGTTATGTTTTATGCTAAGTCATCTTTACCATCCTCTCATCTTCCTCAAAGTCTCCTTCTCAGTTATTTTATTCAGACTCACATTTTTGTTTATTGTTGAGACAGAGTCTTACTGTCATCCTGGGTAGAGTGCCATGGAGTGACCAGCAACATCAAACTCCTGGGTTCAAGTGATCCTCCTGCCTCAGCTTCCCAAGTAGCTGGGACTAAAGACACCTGCAACACTGCCCAGCTAGTTTTTAATTTTTGTTCAGTTTTTAGAAGAGACAGGGTCTTCATCTTGCTCATGCAGGTCTTCAACTCCTGAGCTGAAGTAATCCACCTGCTTCAGCCTAGCAGAGTGCTACGATTACAGGCATGACTCACTTTTATCTTACATAGAAAAAGAGTTTGCATCAGACATGCTTTGGAGGTTTTTATGGTGTTTAACAATGTCCTCTCTAGGTGGATTCAAACCCACTTCTGTTTTCAACAAGGAAGATGGAAAACAACTATGCTCATGGACCCAAGCTGATTAAGTTGACCCTGCCATCCGAGCCAGAAGTTGTTGTGGACACTTCATGCAGTGTATGTATTAAAAGTGTTTTAAAGCCCTATAACCACCAACTTCCAGCTGACAGGGGTAAACAAAACTCCTAAGACCTTTATTAATTCATTCATCAGCCTTCTTTACTGTAGGCCAAGATCTCCTTTGTTTCTGAGGGAGAAGTAAGAAATTCTGAGACCTTCAAATTTAGAGTTAAGGTCTCTGCATATGTAATTTAAATGTCACCTTCATGGGGAAACTGTCCCTGACCACTCTATGAATTCCTGCTATTTCCTATCCCTGAATCTTGTTTATATCATTCATGACACTTACGATTTAATTAAGTATAGTTATTTAATTAATCATGCTCCCCAGCATCCACCCCACTAAACTATACATTCCAGGAGGACAAAGACCATGTCTGTTTTATTTACTTCTGACCGCCATATCCCAACACATCACACAGTGCCTAATAGGTAGTATATTTTCACTAAATATTTATTGAATGAGTGAATAATTCTGGGTAGAAAATAAAGCGCTGAACCATCTGACTTCTCCAGATGTAGACTGCTTTGTCCCAAATCGAGGGTAGAATTGGCAAAGCTGTTCCTCCAATCTTGAAACTCCTGGGAAAGCCAAGAATTGGCTTAAGAGTTGAACACCCTTCCAGGCAATTAAGAGCCACCCTAACCAGAGCTTGTTTTCTTATGCCTTGGGATGTCGCAACACATTTCTGAGTTCTGAGCAGATTCTTCCTGGGAATTTTAAGTCCAGTACAAGTCAGAAGCTACTTTGTTATATTTTTTTCATTTTTACTCTCTTTGAAAAAGTAGGGGGGGAAAAGGTAATTATTTGAGTTTTAAAAGAAAACAGGAATATAATAGAAAGGGCAGAACTGTAGACCCTAGAATTCATTTCTAAGGGGAAAAAGAAAAGCATTTATCAACACCCATGCCGAGCTCTCTGCTTACGCGTGTGTATATGTTTGTGTGTGTGTGTGTTTATGGACTTATGTGCAAGCTTCCCTACTCCTCAAATCTCCTTCAAAACCACTTTTAATGAATTCATGCAGACATAATCTAAGAAGCTGCAGACCATTTTCTTTCCTTCTCACTTACTGTGTAACTTGGGCTCAGATAATGTGGGAGAGTCTTTTTGAAGGAACATCTGGAACCCTGGAGGCCGGCCCATTAAAACTCTCTCCCTCTATCTCCCTCTTTGTCTTCTCCCTCCCTCCTTCATCTCACTTTGAAGAGGCTGTTCTAGTTTGAAAATTTCTAACCCCCAATTTTTCACTCTGAAATATTTCACTCAGCACTTTGGAGTTATTTACAAATAAATCTGCCAGGCAAAATCTCATCGCTGGAAACCCACAGTGATTCAAGTCATCTGTGTAGGGGGATCTGGCATCCTGCAGAACATAACTGGCTCTAAGGAAAGCCTTTGTGGGGGTGAATGTGGCTGGAAATGGCGCATGGTGTCAGACAAGGGTCCTATCATCATATACGTTGCATGTGTTTCTCTTTCAGCTCTTCCCCAAAGCACAGGGATCTAAAGGAACTCTTGGAAGGAAGGAGAAAAGAAAATCATGCTATTTTCCAAGTGTTGTAAAATCAATAACTTGGGGGCAGGGAGAATTTGTCTATCTTTATATAAAAAAAGGATTGAAAAGGACTAAAATCAGGGACCAAATTTCATGATAGTTACTCTGTCTTCTTCACTATTTACAATTTTACACAGTAAAGAGTTTTGTCCTTGGGTTCTAGAACCAACCAGCCATGGTAGAGGTGATTAATTCTGTGTCTCCCCCTGAGCCAAGCATATTTCTTTCCAAAATCATTAGGCTTCCTGAGAGACCCTGTCCTAGCACTGAGCAAGAAACACAGTGTGGCAAATGTGCTTTAATGACCCAGTTATCACCCTTCCATGTATACATGCCCTATTGAAACTTAGAAAAACCCTCCTACAGTGAGTGAGGCACAACTACCCCTGACTTCAGCCATGTAAATTGCTTGGCCAATAGAAGCAACAGTGTACCAATTCCAAGCCTGGGTTTCAAGAAGCCATGGATGTTTTCACTGACTTTTGTATGTTTCCATCATCATTCTGAAGACAGGCACACTTGGGCTGTGCACTGATCCTGGGACAGAGGATCCTGGGAGGAGGATGAGAAATATGTGCAGTTGCACTGACCCACTGAGGCCTAGCATGTTCAGCCAGACTCCAGCCACACCCCAGACGTAGAAGGGAGCCCCGCCTGAATCAGCTCAGTCCCCAGCTGTGTGAGAGTCAGCGTTTACTGTTGCATGCCACTGAGAATTTGTGGTTGCTTGCTCCACATCAAAAGTTAACTGATCACAGAGCTCAAAGTTAAAGCTCTTCAGAAGCTCTGGATAGGAATAACAATGCCTTATATTCATATAGCCTGCTGAGGTTTCCTAAATATTTTACATAGTATATCTTATTGAATTTTTATAATGACCCTATGGCCATTGGATTAGAGAGGTCTTAATATTTCCATTTTCTAGCTGAGAATACTAAGGTGTAAAAAGTAAAATTGCCCTTAGCAAAAAAAGCTAACGGAGGAACAGAAGCCTCAATCTTCTCATTACTAGCTCAGTGTTCTTTTCCCCACTGGAAGTTGTCAGTAAGGCAAAAAGAATGTTTATGAACGAAATTAGCATCGTACCATCATAACAGTGTACATAAAGGAAATCTGGGTGGGAAAAAGAGCCTTGACTGCTTGTTTAATATGTTGGACTTCTCCAGGGGAATAAATTCTGGAAAAAATGGGTATAAGTGACTTTTCAAAAAAAAAATAGAATTATGGGAGACAGAAAGAACAAAGGTCTCTGAGCTCAAGAAGATTACATAGACAGTGTGGGCACATTTTATCGGTGGTTTCAGTATATCAAGAAAACTGCTAGAAATCTGCCATGCATTATCTCATCAATCTGTATGGTAACACCATGAAGAAGTCTGAAATATACCATAACATAATGTAACCTAACAGACACAATCCCCAGAAACCAAGCAGTAGAACAACTTGCCAATGCTCACGTAGCAAGGAAGCAGCACTGGGTCGAAGGCCAAATCGGTTTAACTTCTATGCTGGAGATTCTGCTTCTGGTTGAGGAAGGGATAGATAGGAAAAGAAGTCAACCAAAAGAAGAAAAGAAAAGAAGTAAGAAAGCTGGAGAGGAGGAGTGGCTGGAGGCAGGGAGTTTTCTGGACTTAATGACTTCCAACGGAAACTACTTTCTGCCCAAGGGTCTTGATCACACTGTTAGAAACTCTGTGGCCACAGACCTTCCTTCCTGGGCACTGGACTCTGCACCACAGTCCCCACGAGCACACAGCCCAGCACTTGGCCGCATCCCCTTTCTCTATCCTCTCTGTCTCAGAATGTGACAGCACTCAGGTGGCTTTTCTTTTGTAGAGATGTCACAATGTGAGACTCTAAAGTGTGATGTGAAGGGCCTAGTCCTCAAATTAACATCCAAAGGATCAAAACCCAGCCTGACTTAACAGCTATGTTTCCTGGGTCACTGTCTTAACTTCTTTATGCCTCAGGGGATAATAACAGTGTCTACCTCAGAGGATGTGAGGGGAACTCAAGGATTCCTATGCAAACCCCTTGGTGGGTACCCGGGACATTCAAATATTTAACAGAAGTTATTCACCTCCCAGGTTGCTTTCCAGAAGGCCCAGCTTCCTATTTAGGAGGTCATGAGAGGGAAAGCACAGGTGGCCAGAAGGTGTGCTGGGTGGAAGCTAGAGCCACCCCATCTAAATCCCTCCTGGGCCACACTGACTGCTGCATTTCCTGACCACCCCCCACTCCCAGCAAAGACTCTCAACTTCTTGCCTGTGCCTCAGACTCTAAAGTATCACCATCCCCCTACCCAGGGGTTGGAACTGGGTTCCATGATCTTGTGCTAACTAAGGGCTCAATTTCCAAGAAGCAATCTGCATCTCTGCAGCCTCCCATGCATGGACCATGTGGTGGATAGAGAGCGCTGCTCTGGCCTCCAAAGGATATCTGCAAAACAGTCTTTAGTTAGCAAGGAAATCACTTGCCCCTGTTGGTCCCTCATGTCCAAAATGGACTCTTCTAATGGCTTCATCCTGTGGCCGGTAAAGGCAGATGAGGTCTCTTATATATCTCCCAACTGGTGCCTGAAGACATCAGCTGGCTCGTAATGGCATTCATGGTCTTAACATCTCTGTCACTTATTTGAGAAAGGAAGAGGAGAGTGAAATGGGGGACAGAGAAGAGGGGAAAAGAACAGACTGGAGCCCCCACCCCCAGAATGGTCCCCATCTCTCTTTTGAGGTTGTGAGGAGGAGACAAAACAGGAGGCTCAGTGACCATGGTGACAATAGTGAGTGAGGAATGGGGTGAGGCCCCTGCGGGCAGATGGTGAGTCTGCTGCTGCCTGCACTGAGGTCCAGGACCTGGTTCCCGCCCTGTGCAGAATCTCGCCATCCCCTGGCCTGTGCAGAGCTGACTGGAAACCAGCAGAATGTCCCTCCCCTCTGTGTCTGGGGTTCACTGCTCCTTTTCTCATGAGGTGTGGAAAATAAGTCTTATCTTTCTGCCTGGGTAGAAGTTTCCTTCGACCTGCACACATGAGCCAAAAAATGGACTTCAGAACATTTTATTAAAGAACAACAGCAATGCCATAGCAGTAATAATGATAATGGCTGTCCCACTGTCTGAGCCCCCTGTGAAGCATCTTCCTCACACCATCCACCATCTCATATGATTCTCAGTTCCTTACTCAGTCGCTCATGCACTCTGACGCCAGCTTTGCTGTCCTGCCTCCTCCCTCTCCGTTCTTCCCCACTCTCCAGCCTTCCACTCTTCCGTGCGCTCTACCTGGAGGGTCTACCCCTCCCACACCACTGATAGAGCTTAGATGTTTGTCCCCTCTAGATCTCAGGCTGAAATCTGATCCCTAATTTGGAGATGGAACCAAATAAAAGGTGACTAGGTCACAGAGGCAGATCCTTCAAAAAAAGCCTATGTTGTCCCCCCTCCTTGATGATGAGTGGATTCTCAGTCTATTAGCTCAATCAAGATCTGGTTGCGAAAAAGATCCTGGCACCCCGACCACCCTCTCTCTTGCTATCTCTCTCACCATGTGACTTGCCTGCTCTCGCTTGCCTTTCTGATGAGGAAAAGCTTCCTGAGGCCCTCATCAGAAGTTGGATGGTGGTGACTTCTTGTACAGTCTGCAGAACCACAGGCCAAAGAAGCCTCTTTTGTTTATAAATTACCCAGCCTCAGGAATTCCTTCATGACAATGCAACAGAGCCTGGGACAGTCACCCTCTTCTTTTACTTAAGATATAGCTCATATGATCCCCAATCTGTGAAGTAATTAACACTCCCCTGGGCAGAGCGGGCTCATTGCTACTTCACACACCCTTCTCAGAGGGACTAATGGCAATGCATTGCACACAGCTGCCTCTTTCTAGACTGTAAGCTCTTTGTGTGTGTGTTTGTGCACGTGCATGTCAGAGGTGGGGGTCTGGGCTCTTGCACATCTTTGATTCCCCAGTATCTCAAAGAGTGCTAGCCTGTGAAGGTGCTTCATGAACACTTGTGATGGAATGAATGATGTCAGGCCACTCTCTCCCAATACCTTGACCACATGAGTTCAGAGAAATGAGGACCCAGCAGCACAGGGAATGGCTGAGGAAGGATAGGACTCATATAGTTGAAGAGAAGGCAGACCCAGTCAAGAAGAACAATGTGAAATACATGCCAAGTTATAGAAATCACACGTTGTAGCGGCAAGAGGTCTAACTCCATGCAGACGCGTCAATTCTCTAAATCTCTTAAATCAGGAATTCTTTTCTTCTTAAGATGACCCCATTTTTAAACTTCAAATCAACTTGGACCGGTGTAACTTAATTAAATACATCCTTTAAGTGTACAAATTGATAAGTTTTTGCTTGATAAATATGTATGTGTATTACACCACCACAACTTGGAGGTTATTCATGCTTTCTTAGAATTTTCATATCAATAAAATCATTACAGCATGGTTACTTTCACATCTGGCTTCTTCCTGCTTACATAATAATTTTTAATGTCCTTTTGGTTGCTTATATCAACACTTTGTCCCTCTTCATTGCTGAGTAGTACATTGTGTATCCAGTCTATGGATGCACAATAGACCAATTTATGGTCTTTTCAGCTATTGTTAGACATCTGGGTTCAGCTATTGTTAGACAGTTTAGGGTTATTATGAGTAAGATTTCTATAAACATTCATGTAAAAGTTTTTATCTGAACATGTTTTAGTTTTCTTGGGTAAATACCTGAGTGAAATTACAGAGGCATGAAATATGTTTAACTTTATAAGAAACTTTCAAACCATTTTCTGTAATGGTTGTACTATTTTATGTTATCACCAGCGATGTATGAGTTCCCATTGCTCCACATCTTCTTCACCAGCACTTGATATCAACAGGTTGTTTTTATTTTTAATGTAAGCAACTCTGACAAGCATGTAGAGGTAGCTCATTGTGGATCTAATTTGCACTTCCCTGATGCCTAATGAAGCTAAGCATCTTCATGTGGCCATTCCTATATTTTCCTTTCTGCAGTGTCTTTTCAAATCTTTTGTCAATTTTTAAAAATAAGCTGCTTAATTTTAAAGTTAAAATAATTTTAAAATACTATTAGGTTTATAAAAAAAGCTTCCAATACATTCCACATCCAGTTTCTCCTATTGTTACATTAATATGATAAATTTGTCAGAACCGAGATAACAATATTGCTACATTATTATTACCTAAAGGTCATACTTTATTCAGATTTCTTTAATTTTACCTAATGTCTTTTTATTGTTGTCATTCCAGAATCTCATGTATCCTCAGGCTTTGAAAGTTTCTCAGTCTCTCCTTGTTGTTGATGACCTTGACAGTTTTGAGGAATAATGGCCAGAATGCTCTTCAGTTTGAGTTTGTCTGATATTTTTCTCGTTAATGACTTGGGTTATGGATTTGGGGGAGGAAGTTGAGAGAGGCAAAGTGCCATTCTTATCACATTGTGTCAAGGGTATTTGCCACTAACATGACTTATCACTCTTGTTGATCATGGTCACCTGGCTAAGGTAATGACTGTCAGGTTTCTCCACTACCAAGTCTTTCCCTCCCGCCTCCATTTCCATACTATATGCTTTAGAAGGAAATCACTATGTGAACTTATAAAAATAAAAACTTACACTCTACTTACTGATCCTGGGGAAAGTTACTACCTAAATCATTTAGAACTCATTTGCATGGAAGAATAGCCTATGCTCCCTTACTTATGGATCTATTTTTCTGTTGTATATAAGTATCTTATAAGTTTTGTATTTTATATTTAGGTCTATTATGTATTTCAGGTTAACATTTTGTATAGTGAGACATAAGGTGAAATGGTCACTTTTTCTATGTATACATGTAGTATTAGCATCATTTTTTAAAACTACTATTCTTTCTCCATTTAATTACCTTAGCATCTTTTTTGGAAAATTAAGCAACTACATGTGTGGAAAAATTTCTGAACTCACCCATTTTGTTTCACTGATTTGTACACCTATTTTCAGGCCAATGTCATACTCACTTAAATACAGTAAGTCTTAAAGCAGGGTATCACAAATTTCCCAATGTTATTCCACTTTCTCCAGATTGTTTTTATTATGCAAATACTTTGCCTTTTCTTATAAATTTTAGAGTCAGCTTGTTGATGTGTACAAAACATACTATTGGAATGTTTATTGGGATTAAAATGAGTCTATAGATAAATATTTTTAAGAATTGACATCTTAAAAAATACTAAGTATTTCAATCCATAAATATAACATTTTTTCATTAGTTTCAATTTTTTATTTCTCTCAGTTATGTCCTTTAATTTCATCATATAAATTTTTATAAAGTTTGCTCTTAGATATTATATATAGTGGATGTTTTTGTAAATAGACTATTTCAATCTCATTGTTCAAACATTTACAGTTAATAAATAAAAATATGATAATTTTTTATATTCATCTGAGATATCACAAAGCTTAATTAGTTCTAATAGATAATTTGTAGACTCTTTGAGTTTTTCTACATACACAATCATGCTGTTTGCAAAAAATATATATTTTTACCTTAGCAATATGAATGTCTTTATTTGCATTTTCATTATTTATTAAAATAATTTTTTAATAATTTAATTAGAAAAAAGAATATGAGCAAGTTTTGTTATAATTGGTGACTCAGTAACAGATAAAAATGTGGCATGTTGAATGCCATATCTAGAATCCAGATGGCTTTGAAGTCTCAGGGGCACTGCCTAGGAGTTAGAGGTTTGGAGATTCATTTATGTGCCAGCTTTACCAACAGACACTTATAGTGCAATGGCAAGCATCGCAAGATCCCGAAGCCCTGGATCAGGGAACACAGAGACTCCAAAGTGAAGCACTCCCATCCTCATTCTCATCTCCTTTGCTTTATTCCTCACTATTCTCTTGCCAGCCCACCTGCCTCCCTTTCTCTCACTATCTCTCCCTATTTCTATTCTTCCTTTCCTCCCTTTCTTCTTTTTACCTTTCTGTTCTTCTTTATGCTTCTCTCTCTTTGGCTTTCCCAGACAACCATTCTCTAATTCACCCCATCCTCTACTCTTGTTCATACCCTAACGTGCAGAATATCATCATCATCATTTTTCTCCCCACAGCTGGTTTCTTTCTTTTTTACTGCCACACCCAGGAACTATCCAATCTTTGATGTCATAACCATTTCTCCATTTCTCTCTCCCAAGCACTTCTGGCAGTGTTTCAACTGCTGGATAAGCTGGAGAAATATTTCCTATTCTTCCACAAAACTTTCATAGGTTTATGTCCTACTGATGTGAACCTAATGAATCTAAAATTCCTTTCTCCCACTCTTTAAAATCAGGCCATTTTAAGCACACCAAAAAAGTGGTTCTCAACATTTAGAGACCATAAGAAATCCATTATGTCTTGGAATAGAGCCCATAAATCCACTTATTTAATAAGTACCACCCAGTCTAGGTGATTCTGATGCAGATTGAGGATGGAACAAGAGATATGGGAAATGCTGGGGAAGGGAGGTGAGATGGATGCTCTTTTCAATCTTCTTCACAACAAGTTCTGAGGCCCAGCATCTGGCACCAGACGCATTCTACCTAGCAGATGGCCCAGATTACTTAATCAAGCCTCAGATCTTCATATGGAAAATGGAGCTCATAATAACTCATATATTTCATGGACTTATAATGAGACTCCAGTGAGTTATGAAAGGTGTTTGAAAGGTATGAACTATTGAATAAATGTAATAATAACATACAAATTTAAAAGCACACAATAACTTTGAAATTTCCTCTATTACTTGGAAAAAGCTTTTGAGGCTACTATACATTCTGAAGAAAGACTAGCCTTACATGCCCCTTAATATTGCCCATAGGCCATATTGATTCTTCTCAAACTAATATATATACATACTAATTACTGGGGGTCTTGCAAATGGCAGATTTGAAGATGTGGGCCATGTCCTAATATTCTGCATTTCTAAGAAGTTCCTGGCTGATGCTGATGATGTAGGTTAATAAACCAGACTTGGAATAGTGAAGGGATTTATACTTTTAGCTAGAGAAGTTAGTGAAGAATAAAGTGATTTGACAATAAGCTGGTGTGGTTCAATTTTGGCTCATGGGAGAAGGTGGAGAACACCAAAAGAACAGAGCTCAGGTTGTCCCTACAATCACAGTCTTGAGGGAGGCACAGCATTGGTGTCAGGACAGAAGGGCATGAATATTAACTCCCTCATTTGTGAATAGTTGATAATTCTGTCACCCTGTTTCAAAGGGTCACTGTGAGAACTAAATAATAATTCATGTGCAGTATTTCACACAATATTGGCACTCAGAAAACACTCCATCAACACCAGCAAGTATTCATGTTATTTTACACTGTCATCTTCCTCATCATTACATCCACATCATCATTGTTGAAGTGACTTTGATTATAATGATGAGAACAGACAGCTTTCTGCAAATCCCACAAGCCCGTGTAACCATTCTGTCAAAATTGGATGTTTCTTCATTTTATCCTTCCCCTGGGTCCCCAAGACAATATGGTCATGACCAGAATGTGGAAAGAGAGAAGACAAGGACCTTTCATTGTCTGAAAAAGTTTTCCAGGGTCACAATGCAGGCAGTAGAGGAAGAAGAAGCAAGCAGGCACAAAAGGAAGGATAGATGAAAAAAAAAAAATTTAAGAGGATGGATGAGAGGCACTTGCCCTCTTCTTTCCAAATATTTTCTCTTGTTAAGATTTTCCATGTGCACCTCCAATAGCTCCCTGACTTATGAGTTGGACCCAGGCCTTGGACTCTTTGAGTTATACTCCCCACCCCAATGTCAACACAGCAAGGTGAGAAAGTGCAAGGATGTTTCTGTCAAAGACCCTTTCTTGGGGTGGAGCATGTGTCTCACCGGCCGGGGGACAGCTGACTGCTCGGCCCTGAGTGCATCTTGGCTTACCCACCTGATGGTGCATCTGGGAAGCTCTGGGAGGAACTAAAGTGAGACAAGATGCCAGGACACTCCAGAAGAATCTAGACATCTGTGACCTTTTCTTCCCTCTCCCAGTGTGAGGTACATGCTTGTCTCCATTATTATGTACAGCCTTCTCTGCACATGAGGCAAGGAAGCCCTATCTCCCTGAGGAATCTCCTCTAAGTACACTGGGTTCCAACTTAGTGCTAAGGGAAGTTAACTTTGTACAATGCTTCACACTCCACAGAACTGCCAAGAGGATTAATCAAGATAATGTTTTTGGAAAGTACACACTGGGGTACAATTTTACACATCTGAAAACTGAGCCTTCAAGGGGTAAAATAACCTGGCCAACGTCACACAGTGGACAAGTGTCTGGACCATCATTTGAACCTGTGGGTCCTGACCCCAACCCCACCCTCTCATCTCCCATCACCTACTTGAGAGGTCCCACCACGAGCCCCTCTCACCTGCATGGCTGCACTTTCATCTTCACAGTCATCTCTGGGCACTCACTGTCACAGCCTAAAGGTAATGTTTATCTAGTTCCATAAGTTTTATCTCTTCCTCTAGTTAGTAAGCTCATGAGGAAAAAGACCCTCACTAACATTTCTTTCTAGTTAGAGTTAAATGCATATCTGTGGATCAATTAATACTTTGGCACATTCAGCCTGGGATACACAGATACATGCATAGAGTGATATAGGGGCACAAGGACACAAGAGATATGGGGTACAGAGACACTGAGATATAGGGGTGCAGGAATATAGGCATGAAGACATTTCTTTCTATAAAATCCCAGCAGGTCAGGAAGAAGCTCAACTGTTCTGAGAAACCTGTCTTGGTCCATGTATAAAATGAAAGAATAAAACTCAGAGAAAAATCAAGCCAGGACCCCAAAGAAATGAGAAAAAAGAAGAATCCTGTGCCTCTAGATTAGATTTCTTTTTACTAGTGTGTTCCTCAGAATATAAAATTATAACCACTTGTTTTTCTTCTCCTCTCCATAGTCATCTTATTTCAAACCCTTTCTTTCTCTTCTTCTTTTCTCTTTCCCCTCTCCCTTTGTTTATTACACTCTTCTCTCACATTCCTTCTGCATTTTTCTTTCCAGAGAAATGTCACCCTCCCAAACCAGGTGCTTAGGAAACTAATACCGGAAGTCGTTGCCCACCGCCTGTGAGTCCACAACACCCTAGAGACTTCAGAGGGAGCCTAAAGTACACGGGTTCCTGCTGTTTTACTCAGTTTATTAGAACTGATCTTGGTTTTGACTGTCGTTATTGTCGCTTCTGTTTTCTGTTTATGGTTTCAATCACACAATCTCATGGCTGGAATTAACAAACTGTCTGAGGGAACATCAGCTAATTATTTTAGAGAACTAAAAAAAGACTAAATTCCAAAGAATTTATGTTTGTATGAGTATTTCTAATATCACATCCAAAAATAATGATCAGTGTGAGCTTTCATTGAATAAAGGCCAGGTAGTTAGAAAGAAACACACTTCTTCTCCTGGCTGGAGTGTGAGGGTCTGTGCCTCGGCCATAGGTGGTCAGCAGGTCCTAGGTCCTGGCCAATGTGCACTCAGGTGGAGCCGCTGTGTAGTGGTGATGCTGGGTGGAGGTGCGGGGCTGACTAAGGATATTTTTGTGGGCAAGATTCAGAGGCACTGGACCCACAGCATTAACTCTTTGTCTCTCCTCTCTTACCACAATGATTACAAGGCAGAGGAGGCAAGGACAGGCAAGGCAGGTGACAGGTGATATATTCCCCCAAGGGACCCAAGAAGAGGTCTGGACTAGGGCTTTGAGAGGGGAGGGTCCTGGTGTGCTGGATGTCTGTAAGCCTTTACGAAAGGGTGGGCAGTCCAGGGGCAGAAGCCTCCTACTGAGCATGGCTGTAAGAGGCAGGAAGCACAAAATGGATTCAGCAAACTCAGTGCTTAAAGACCCAGGAACCAAAACAGACCTACTGAGGAGGCCCCAGGACTGAGGAATTTTTCTTGCATTACCTGCAAGAAAAGGGGGTGAGAGCCAAAAGAAAGCTTTTCAGACCCATGGCTAAGGATCTTTGGATAATTGTAGAGTATGGAAGAAATGCCCAAAGATTAAAACAGAGAAATGGTCTTCTAAATATTTACTATAAAAGTTGAGTACAGATATCAAAATGTGTACATTTGAAAGTAATAATGTGTGTTTTAAATTTATTTTCCAGAAACCAAACAAGTGATTGATGAGCCTTTATAAATGTAATTGATCATCACTGGGGCCAGAATGCACTTACCAAGAAAACCCAAGCCAAATAAATGTATGTCTTTTAATAAATTACAAGTAGATTCCAAGAATACCATCAACATAGGGTAATATGATTTCATCATAATTTAATGTACATAATATATGCTATATATCTAGATACTCATAAGTATAGATACTTTATGTATCTATATATGAGCATATAAATATGTATGTAGGTATACATGTAGTGTGTGTATACATCTTTCATTATGTTATACTGGGTACAATGGAGAAAATAAGCTGAATGACAAAAATTCTTAGGCATGGCCTTATATATATTAATACTTAAAGAACACTGAGTATTAGACTTCATACTTAAGTTCCCTCACGAGTGGAGGTATATCTGAATTGAGATATAACTTCCTTTTTATTAAATAATAGAAACTCAATTCTGGCAATTAATGTAGGGATACTGTATTTGCCAGAATTCTACTAAACTCCAATTGCGCATATATGTCTCAGATTAAAAAAAAAAAAAAATTCAGGGATTTGGAGGGAGATTATAAAGATTATTCAATGGTAGTTTTGATTTCCCACAAACACAATAACAACAAAGAATAAAAACACCATGACATCTTGTGCACAGACATAAGTAAACTTTGACACTCCTGAGTTGAAGTTATGGGCTTTCCGGCTTCACTCTTCTGGCTGGCACTGAGTAATGACACCCTGCATCCCACAGATGGGACAGAATCTCAACTCTCAACATAACAGCTCTGTTCCACCTGAGGCCCCAGAGTCTCACTGTGCCTTCTTACTTTCATTTTAAAATATAAATAAAGAAAATGTGGTGTCTTTCATTGACGTCAAATGCCCACTGTTAGGGTGTTCTCATTCTACACTTGAAAGATTTTCAATATTTATACCATAAAGCAGTGATTATCAACCAGTGTGCCATGGCAAACTTGTATGCCATGAGAGGTCCTTAGGTATGCCATGAAAATTTGTAAAGATTATTAATTAAATCATTTTTGAAAGACGTTCGGAGCATAGTGAGTATATTCTTTTTTTTACTCTTTTTATTGATCAATGAAATGTAAGTGTGCCAGGAAAATTTAATTATAGGTTCAAGTGTGCCATGAGATTAAAAAAATAAGGGTTGAAAAATGCTGCTATAAAGGTAGCATTGATTCAAAAAGATGGAGGACTTTAGGGTTGTAAGTTGGATTCCAAAAATAATTTCCAATAGTTTATAGGAAAATAATTCAGGGCTTTCTTAGCTACAAGCTAAGTACAAGCCCAAAGCATGACTTGGCTGCTAAAAAGGAGATTCAGTCCCAACCAGCACTAATGAAAATATAATTATACATTGAAGGGAAGTGATAACTTCAGCACTGCTTGGATGATCTCATCTGGTGTTAAGTTATGGGTGGCTCATTTCGGGAGGGGTGTTGTCAAGCCTGAAGACATTTACAGAGGGTGGCCAGTCTTACAATGATAACAAGAGAAAGGAGTTAAAGGAGCTAAAACACAGGAGTGTTTAAGAGGGAATCTGACTGTAACTTCAAATATTTTCAAGGGCAATAATAATCAGATATTAATAATAGTTAGAGGTACCAAAAAGGAGACCAGCTGCCTCATGAGACATGAGTTCTTATCACTGGCAAGTACTGAACTGATGCTGAGCCCCTAAACGATAACCCATTTTCTTTTTTTTTTTTTTTAATTTTTTTATTGAATGATAACTATGTACATTAATACACTTCTGGGGTACAGTGTGGGGTTTTCACATGCAATCTGAAATACTTCCATCAAACTGATCAACACAGCCTTCATGTCATTTT
>CAUYQV010094748.1:0-18942 GCA_963574575.1 Galagoides demidoff
GGGGGGGGGGAGTCAGAGTCTCACTGTCACCCTTGGTAGAGTGCTGTGATATCACAGCTCACAGCAACCTCAAACTCTTGGGCTTAAGCTATTCTCTTGTCTCAGCCTCCCAAGTAGCTGGTGCCCACCACAATGCCCAGCTATTTTTTGTTGTAGTTGTCATTGTTGTTTAGCTGGCCCGGACCCACCAGCCTCGGTATATGTGGCCGGCACCCTACCCACTGAGTTACGGGTACCGCCTCACCTTCTCCTCTTGTTTGAAGGTGACTCCTGGGAGATCTAAGCCAACAGGGTAGCTTTGGGTTATGCTTGGGTTGCATTTCTGCTAGACAGTGTCACTTTGGAGTGACCTCAGGCACCTTGGAAGGCCTGGGAGACACTTCCCCAAGGCCTTACCTCACCTGCACCCGAGGGCAGCCTCTGTCCCTTTCCCAGGCCCCTGGGACCCACTGTGTCAGTGCTGGGCATGGGAAATAATATGCAAAAAAATGAAAAGTTCTGGAGCACAGAGGCCCTGACCTCACTGGGACCCTTCTGAGAAAGAGACGATTGCACCCTCTATCTCCTGCTTGGTTCCCTCTGTAAGGAATGCAGGGTTCCTGAGGTCTAGGGAACCGAGGGGCTACTGCATACTGAGCCTGTTCCCTCTGGAGGTCTTAGCTTCACAGCAGAGATACGACGTGGCAGAGCCTCACAGCTCCATTTCCTAGGCCAATAAACTAAAGCTCCCAGGTCCCAAGCAGGAAGGGGAGCAGTTAGGAATTAAACCCGGGTCTGTGGGATGTACCACAGTGGTGTTCTATTTCACCTTCCCCAGACTTTTTTGGAGCACTATTCCCAAGAAAATAAAAGGTGAGGATTCATGAGCTGCCAGAAGCAGGCTAAAGCCAGGGTTGATTTGGTACCCTCCCTGGGAATGCAGATGCCTCCAGTTAGGGCGGTATTTTTCTGTGGTTCATTACCATCTATCTTCCATCCATTTATCCTTCCTTCCATTCATCCCTGCGCTCATCTACCATCCATTCATGGACCCCTCCATTACCCACATACACCCACCCATCCACTATCCACGAGCCATCCATACACCCAACTTCCATTCACCATTCATTCTCTATCCACCCTTCCTTGCATCCATCCATTTTCCACTCATGCTTACAGAGTGCTGGTTTCTGGAGCAGGAATGTCTGAAGTCTGAATCCTGACCCTGCCACTAACCAAACAGCTATGGAAAGGTAACCTCACCTCTCCACACCTTGGTTTCCCCATCTGAAAGAAAGGGATGATACTGGCATGAGGAAGCCTCAGTATAAGATGTTCAGATTCCCACCTGCTCGTTACTCCTGACCAAAGTAAAAGTTAACTCTCCTCTTAGCCTCAGTTTCCACATGTATAAAATAGGAACAAAACTGCCCCTCCCAGGGAGAGAAGACTATTCCACACAGCCCGGTAAGTGTGGCTGCCGGGAGTCCATGAGGATAGGAAGGGCAGGGTTGCCTAGCTTGCTTTGAAGGGTTGAGAGGTGGTCATGCGTGAGTGACGGCACCTCTCACTGCCCTTTGTCCTTGCAGCTGGGCCTCTGTGCACCAGTGCAGCTTCACCTCTGAGTCCTATGAGGAGGGTACCAGCTCTTGGCCCCTGTGACATCGACTTGGTCTCATGAGCGTCAGGGCTCCCCTCTACCCTACACTCGCAGCCCCAGCTTAGCAATACCCCTACTTCTAGGTCGGGGCCGAGATCCACAGAGTCCCTCCCTCATCAAGCTTCTGCCAACAACAGCTGGCCCCAGGGTTGCTGCTTCCACCACTACCACGTCTGTGGTTCTTGTGTGTCCCCCTTTGCGCTTTCTGGTCCTCCAACACCTGTTCAGCCAGTGCCCTACGTTCAATCCTCTCTGTTGAAATCCCTCATGTGGCTTCTGTATCCTGGCTGGCCCCTGACTGAGACAGCACAGAACAGGTAGTTGTTCAACAGCCCCACCCCCCCACCCCCGCCCAGAGCATCCTGGGAGGGCTGGCCAGAGCCCCAGGTCCCCTGTGCTCCCTGGTGTGTGCCCTCTATGCTGGCCCCTGCCTGTGCGGCTCCAGCTGCCGGCACGTGAGGCAGAGCTCTGCCTGCAACCCAAAGAGGGCCTGACACATGTTAAAATAAATATTCTGCAAATATGATGTTCCATATGTATGACTTCGTGGGGTGATGATTTTTCCACTGATCGCTGTAAGTGACAGCTGCGCGGGCAACACTGGAAACACAGGCTCGGGCCGCCCTCGCTGTGCCACGCGGCGGGGGTGGCGGGGGCGGAGCTCCACAGCACGCAGCAGCTGGTGGCTCAGGCGCGAGGAGCCGCACGCCTGTCAGCGCTCGGCGCAGGCACATTAGCGATTCTGAGGGCTGGCTGGAGCAGGTGTTCCCAAGCAGCCTGTTCGTAATAATTACTTTTAGATTGTTTTAAAGTATTTGAGCAAGATCCTAGGGGGGGCTGGGAGAGAAGGGATGGGTACTGGGGCCCCCTCAGGGCCAGCCCCTCACATGTCCAGGGCTGGGAGAGGACCAGACAGCACAGTGTGGGGTAAACTCCCCACTGGGGGGGCTCCTGTGAGGCTTGTACCCATGAGTTCACCAGGTCAGTTGTTAATACAGTGACACACAAGCTGTCTTGTGGCCCCAGGCCTCAGCAAGCTTCTTCCAAAGGCTGGACCTCTCCCCAGTCCCCCTATGAATCATGGGCATAACTGGTGACCCGGCTATCACCAAGAACCTTAAGCCTTGACTTGAGACTAAGAATCCTGGATGTTGGCCTTAGAAGGTCAGGGGCCTCTGTCCACTGTTCCATCCCAGTCCTGGGAACACAGGTGTGTGATAAATGCCCCCTTGGGCAAATGAGTGAACATAATTGTTACCACCATGGAGGCAAGAGCTGGCGTTCTGCCCCTTCCAGTAGCCCAGGAGTGCTCTATCTGATTGCATGGGACTCTGTGTGTGAGGGAGCACTCTGTGTGCACGGGAGCAGCAAAGAGTACCCTGGGGTCTGGGCCACAGGGTGGGATGGCGGAGACTCTGGCCATCCTGGAAGCCACAGGCAGGGGCTTGTCCCTCACATCTCCATGATAGTGGGCAGTGCTGGTCCCTGGGAAGCGTTCTCAGGTCAGCACCCTACAGCAGGGCATAGGCGCCAAGGCTGAAATCCTGGCCAGGCGCTGAGGGTTTCTAGGAGAGCAAGAACAGCAGTGGGTGGAAGGAAGGATGGATGGACGGGTTCACGACAGAGGGATACGGGCTCACCCCTGTTCAGGCCACTTGGTAGAGTAAGAGCCCCACCCCCAGACACCAGATTGTGCATGCCCCCAACCATGCATTCTCTCCTGTCCACAGCCCCCTCCTCTCTTCTCACTTGGGGGACTCAGGTCAGTGTGCCCAGTTCTCCACGGCACTACCACCTCCTTTCCCCCAGCCCCTGTGCTGAGGCCCCTGGAATTGCCAGTGACTTAAAGCGAATGGAGGACTGGCCACCCCCACCAATGAGATGGCAACAGCGGGTAGGACTCTGGGTTGGGTGTGGTCCCTGTGCTCCAGGGGTCTGAAGTGCAGCAGCCCATGGAGATGGCCCTCAGGCAGTGCTGGACAAGGCCACTAGGTGTCCCCAGCTGGGGACTCACCCAGGCCTCCCTGTGGGATATCTGGGAGGCCTGGCTTTGCTACTGGGGAGGATGTCCATGCGGGTTTCGAAATGACTCCCCAGCCTGCAGAGAAGGGTTGCTCTGGCCATTTCTAGCCCAGAGGATGAGCAGGGACATTTTTACTCCTTCAGAGGACCCTGGTTCCTTGGGAACAGGCTGTGCTCTCTGGTCCCCTCTGCCCCATTTGTTCCGCAGTGCCTGGGGCCAGCTGCACCTGCAGGCCCCTCAGGCAGGGATCTGCGGGCCAAGGGCTGGGGACAGTGGTGTTTACAGCTGCTATTTAAAAGCCAGGCAAGTTCAATATTAGCTCTGGGGTTTGTGCAATCTGTTGTCAAGATAAAGCAGCAGGCGGTGAGTGAGCGGTGCCCTGCCCCGCCCTGCTGGAGCCCAGAGCGCCAGGCCTGGTTAATGAGCAGCCAGCAGGCTCCAGCAGCACCCCCCCCCCCCACCAAGCCTGCTTTCCAGAGTCCACTGAGCCCAACCCTGGGGGAGCAGTGCCCTGGGGCAGCAGCGCCCAGCTGCGAGTACATGTGAAAGGCTCCCTTACACCCCACTCTACAATGATACCCCGTCCTAAGTGACCTGCCAAGCTCCTGGTCTCACTCCCTGGCTCTTGCCTCCAAAGCCGCTGAGCACCTGAGCGCACTGCAGCCTTGGGGCCTCTGCACCTGCGGGTCTGGAATGCTCCCCTGTCACCTCTCACCGCCTCCGGCCAGAACATGACCTCCTGCAACACAGACTCCCATCTGTCCTGTCCCTTTCTCTCCCCTCCATAATCATGTGTGCAAAGGGACTCCTGCAAGGTGCCCGCTTCCCCCAGCCCCACCCCACCCACCTTCTGAGCCCCACCCCCAGGGTTCTCCCTCACCAGGCCTCCTGAGGAGGAACTGACAGCCCTCATTTAGTGGCACGGTGGGGGCGCCCCACAGCTCCTTCCCTGCACAGCCTCTTACTGTCAGCCATGCTGAGAGTCTGCCTGTGTGGCGGGGTGAGGTGGAGGGGGGTGTTCCTGACAGCCACCCCTAGCAGAAGTCATCTTTTATTCATGCTGATAATGTCAACGGGATGTGTATGGAGCAAAGTCACTTAACCCGTTAGAAGAAGCTGCTGCTGCTGCTGCTGCTGAGCCGGGGTGGGGGAGCAGGGGCCTGGGGATGGGAGCAGGGTGGGGATGCCCTGGCCTCTGGCATACTCTGGGTGACACAGGGGTCCAGTGACGGGCTGCCTGGGTCAGAGGCTCACCTTTCCCATGTCAGGTTGTTCCTACCCAGCTTCTGGGAGTCCTGTGCTTTTACAAAAATGACAACCCCAGGAAGGTGCCTGTGGAGGTGTCCAGCAAGGTGGTCCCTGAGTGATATGCTGATACCTGCCTCCAGGGGGGGCTAGTGGGAGTGAAGGAGAGAAGGGAAGCCTCAGCAAAGGGGAGGCCCTACGGAGGCCACCAGGAAGGCGACGATACTGTTTGATTCAGGGAACAGGCCCTCTGCCCAGTGCCCCTGGGAGGCCATCCCAGAAGAAGTGCTGAGCTGAATGCAGCAAAGTCCTCTTCCCACCTCCTGTAGGACAGCAATGACACATGGAAGCCGACAACCCATATCCCCCACCCCCCAGATGGAACGACTCATAAGCACTGGTCTGCAAAAAGAACAGCTATCAGCCCAGGAGACCTGCCTTCTCCTCCCCGCCCCGTCAGAACACAGCTGTCCAGGAAGGAGCTGGGGCCGCAGTCTGAGACCCGGTCTGGATGTGCACCCCTGCGCCAGTCTCCACACCTGTCTGCCCCTCAGCTTTCCTCTTGCTGAGAGAGGCAAGCCGACCTGATGCTCATGCTCTTTTGTGGGGTGCATCTCCCAGAGCTGGTGTCCCCACAGGGGCAGGGAGTTGGGGTGACCCTGGGGAATACAGGCCCATGGCAGGATGCCTTGGGCTCCCATGCTTGTACCATCAGGGACAGGGCTGGAGAGACCCTCCAGACACCCCCTGTCCCAGGCCCAGGTCGCTGGTGGGGGCCTGTCCAGGAGATAACAGGTCTCCACCTGTACCCTCCAACTGCCCAGCCCTCCCCTTCCGGTCTGTCTGTCTTTAACACTGACAGTGCTTACTGCATGCTGTGCTGTTTTAAACACTTCTCCCACCAACCCTCATGTAAAGGTAGCTACTAATATCATTCCCATTTTATAGAGGAGGAAACTAAGGCCCAGAGGGTCAGTGTTCAGGCAGGAGGTGGAGTGGGGACAGGGCAGCCTCAGGTGTGTGGGCCCAGCTCCGGCTCTGTGCCTGCAGTGGCGCCCCCTCGTGGAGGCTCGTGACACTGTAGCGTCAGGCTGGGGCTGGGGTGGGGTTCCTCACCCTACCTTCAGGGAAGGAAGGTGGCTACAGGCTACAAGCTATTAGCCTACAGCACATCTGCTGGTAAGAAGCTGCTGGGTGGCTGGGCCAGAGGGTGCATTTGCTAAGGCTCATTTCTTTCTTTCTTGGGCTCCAGCAGGAAACATGATGAGACCTGACTGCCTGGTGCATTGCAGGTACCTGGGCCTAAAGAGTGTGGGCGTCAGTCCTGGAGGAATATAGCCAGGGGACAGCCCTGCCCTCCTCGCCCTTGTGACCTGACCACAGATCCTGCCTGATCCCTGCGTTAGCATCCTGGGGCTGCCATGACCACAGGCCACAAAGTGGGGGCCTGAAATCAGCAGAGATGTATTCTCTCACAATTCCAGAGGTCAGGAGTCTGCAGTCAAGGCGTGGGCTGGGCTGCACCCCCCGCAGAAACTCTGGGGCAATCTTTCCTGCCTGTTCCAGCTCCCCCTTGGCTTGTGGCTGCCTCCCTCCAGTCCTCATGTGCCCATCTCCCTGCTGGGGGTCTGTCTCTGTCTTTCAACTTTTTTTTTTTTGAGACAGAGTCTCATTCTGTCACCCTGGGCAGAGTGCCGTAGTGTCATAGCTCACAGCAACCTCAAACTCTTTGGGCTCAAGCAATCCTCTTGATCACTTGGGGAGGCTTCAGCCTCCCCAGTAGCTGTTACTATAGGTGCTTGCCACAACGCTGGCTAATTTTTCTATTTTAGTGGACACAGGGTCTTGCTCTTGCTTAGGCTGGTCTCAAACTCTTGAGCTCAAGCAATCCACCCATCTCGGCCTCTCAGGGTGTTAGGATTACAGGCATGAACCATCACTGCCCCCTTTTAAAGACAGAGTCTTGCTCTGTCACCCAGGATGGAGTACAGTGGCATCTTCGTGAGTCACTGACACCTCAAACTCTTAGGCTCAAGCGATCCTCCCACCTCAGCCTCCTGGAGTGTTAGGATTACAGGCATAATCCCACCTGGCCTCTCACTTCTTTTAAAGACACCAGACATACTAGATTAGGGGCCATTCTACCCCAGTTCCATTACAATGACCCCACCTTCACTGGACTAATCACATTTGCAAAGACCCCATTTATAAACAAAGTCATGTTCTTTGGGACTGTGAGGCCACGCATTTGGGGGGGACCCTATTCAACCCAGCACAACCCCATATTCAGCCACGATTTAGGGCCCAGTCCCACGTTCCCATCTTAGAGCCTGAGGCCTGGCCTGATCTGGCCCTGTCGCACCCACGGCTGTTGCACCCAGTGGTTTTGTCCACTTCTGCCACCACAGAGGTCTATGAGGCTGCCACACACACGGTTACGTGGCTCCACACAGTTCCTCTCTCTGAAATGCTCTGGCCTCCATTTCCCATGCAGAGAACTTCCTCTGCCTTCAACACCAAGCTCAAGCATCACTGCTCTTAGGAACCCCTCCTTGACCCAGGCTAGATCCGTTACTCCTCTGGATTCAGGGTGCTGTCAGAGTTCCCTGGGTGATTTTAACAAGCATTCGTGGCTGGGTGGCACTGCACCCAAGGCAAGAGAAAGGCTGGTACGCTCTGGTATATTCTCAAACCCTGATTCCTACTCTAAACGGTGGCTGCTGTTGTGGTGACAGCACCCTCTCTGACAGGAGCCCTTCCAAGGGCAGGGGCCATGAGCCTCCCTTCACAGTCCCCAGTCAGCAGTATCCCCCAGCTCCCTGCCCGGGCTCCCTGAGCGTCACTGGCTCCACGGTATCTCCCGTCTCCCAGGTTTGTGCTCCATCTGTGTGCGGGGGACGCCCACATGCGGAGCTGCAGACGCACACGTCCTGTCGCCAGCTGGATCTCCCTCGGTGTCTCTAGGCAGCTCTTCTTGTGGCCAGAACAGGGCTCCAGCTCCTCTCCCAGCCCCCACACCTGCTCCTCCTGGCAATGCGAACCTTCCAGTTGCCCAAGTCAAAATTTGGAGATGTTCTGAAGTTCTCCTCTCGTATCCGCCTCTGCTCCGCCAGCAAATCCTGACAGTTCTGTATTCAGAACGTCTCCCACATCCAACCCCTCCCTCCAAATCTGCCACCTGGAGCCATCATCTCCTGCCCGGGTTGCTGCGAGGCCCTGCCTCTGTTCTTGTCCCCCCACCCCCTACCCCGCCCCGTCCTCCCCACAAGGTGACCTAGAAGAGATGGCAATTGGGGTATCTGTCCTTCAGCACTGAATGGCATCCTCTTGTGGTGCCTGTCCCCAGAGTCCCACAGGCACCTTCCCTGTGCTGGGAGGCTGGGGCCAGCTCCTAAGTGAGGTAGCAAGGCCACCCGCCCGTGTGTGCGTGCTCCTGAGCAGGTGGGGCTGGAGTGATCAGGGAGGGTTTCCTGGAGGAGGCAGCGCTGGTCTGGATGGGCCGCCACGAGGAACACAGGAATGTGCTGGGAAGGCAGTAAGTGAGCTGCGGAACCTGCTTTCAAGGGAGCCGGGAGCCAGGGGACCACACTTGGGGTTGCCATGGGGCCCAGCACCTTGCAGAGTGAAACTCTCAGCCCCACATCTATGGTTTTGCACTTGACCTGTTCAGCAGGTTCTAGTGGTACATTTCCCAGTGTGGTGCCATCTGGCCCAGTGATTCTCGGTGCGGTCCCTGGACCACATAGCCCAGCGATCCGGATTTTAACACACCCTTCAGGGGGTGGGTTCAGTTGTTGCTAGGGTTTGAGAACTTGTGATCTTGCCTTGCTGGAGCCCTGGGAATAGCCAGGACAGGGAGCCTGCCCATTCCACCAGGACTTGGTGTCCAGCCTTCCAGACCCAGGAAAGTCACCTAAGCCCAAGATGGGCTCTGAAGTAACCCAGGCCACACAAGGGGGGACAGAGCTGACAAACCCACTCACGGAGGCACTCTGGGGGCAGCAGTGAAGGCAGAATTCCTGCAGTCATCCTGTCCTGCCCACACGCCTCACCTACACAACCCTTCTGGAACCAACCTGGAGCTGTGGGGACCCAGAGACCTTGCACTCTGAACCCCAGTGTGTCATCAGGGAGCACAGAGAGGCTGAGGGCTGAGCTAAAACCTGCACTCAGGTCTTCCAACAGTAAGACAGGCTGCCCGACAAGCTATATCAATGCTTCGACCACAGGACATTTTGCAAAGTCTGGGGATGTTTTGGTTGTCGCGTGACTGGGGAAGCTGATGCTCCTGGCACCTCATGGGCTCAAGGCCAGTGGGCAGGACAGCCCCACCCTGGAGACTGTCTGGCCTGATACCCACAGGGCTCCATGTAAGTTCTTAGGCCCCTGGGTTAAACCAGAGCCAGGAACTAGGGATTCCCTGGAAGTGCATTATTCTTGAGGCTCTTAACAAGGAACCCTCAAGGCTGCTGGAATGTCAAGTAAGCATCTGGTGGGCACGCTGTGAGTCAGAGAGGCCCCACACATGGCCAGCCACAACCCCGGATCCCCCAGAGAGCAAGTAGGCACACACCCTCCGTGCCAGAAGTTGACTGCATCTCCTCCAAGGAAAAGCTGAAACCACAGCCTGGGGACCAGGAGTCCCCAGAGTCCCACCTGCTCCGAGGTGTGTTGTTCTGAACCTGGAGTCTCTTCCCCATCACACCGGCCGAACCCACTTGGGAGCTCAGAACAGAGAAACCCCACAGAGCGGAATTACACATTCCACCTTGAGAAATTAGGCGGCACCCCCTGGCTCCCCACGCCCAGCCCCTCCCTTCCTCAGCGCACTGGTGAGCCCTGGTTCCAAGAGCGGTTCATATTTAATAACGCAATTTATATTCCACTCTCAACATAAACTATTGTAAAGGCGCTCTAATGTAAAAATACATCTGGCTTGTCAATAGTTTATCTTCTGGATCTGCATCTAAATTCCCGGGCCTGTTTGACTTATGGCTGCACCACTGTCTAATGAATAAAAAGGTGCAAATTATAGGCCCGGCTTTAATGCTCATCATAAAATTAGACGATAGTTGCAAAAGCTGCATTCTCCTGCCCACAGTGCAGCGATGGTGAGCCATAAATAAAGTGTATTTAATGTATCCCAGGGCTGTGCAAACCCAGGAAACAGTGTGTTATTGCTCGGCCTTCGATGGGCCCGCCACAAGTTCAATGAAGTGATAACGGATCCATCATGTGAATTTATGTTAACTGTCTCCTCGCAAAGCCATGGCCTCAACACTGTAAATAGCCTACAATCCTTCTAGCAGGCCCGCCTGCCAATAAAACTGTCACTGCCAGGCTGGCAGCGAGCACCTCCAGGACAGGGGGAACAAGCCGTTACGTTCTGGAGGCCGACCCGGGCTGCGCCTCCCACCCTCCCGGCTGGGCTATGGGGCTGTCAACCGCAAAGGGAATGAATCTTCCAACAGAACAGATCCCAATTACGGAGGTCAACAAAGGCCGGCTGCTGGGGAGGGTTTGCTAGAGCCCCCGGCTGGCAGGGACACAGCCGTAGCCTCTGCTGGGCGGAGCGGAGCCCAGGACCCTGGGGTGGGGACCCTGGCCAGCTGGCCTAGAGTAGCAAGCTGGCGATGCAGACCCCAGGACACCCTTTGCACCAGGAGCACCCGGTGATGAGTCTGTGCTGTCATCATCCACTTGTTCCTTCCGCAGTCCCCTCCCCAGGGAGGCCCAGCCACGGAGAAGACATAGCACACAAACACAAAAATTAAGTGACACAAAGATCTGTGTGCGTGGAATTCACAACCACCTCTCCCTTCTCTGAAGTGTGGCAGCCCAAGCCCTCACATCTGTGTTTCGCAGATTGGGAGCTGAGACCCGTGAAGGGTGGTGACATCGATCTGGGGGGTCAGGGCAGCAATCTTCTTTCCATGGCTTAAAACAGAATGTAAAATACCAGAGTTGCTCGCATGGGGCAAGAGCGTTGTTTTAAGGGAGACGTGTATGTGGTCTGTGTCAGGATGGGGCACTCCTACTGTGGGCTGCAGACGTGCAGAAACACTCCCCTCTGCCAGCTGACAAGGTTCCTGAAATACCAAGAAAGCATCTAATCTTCCCAAGCAGGTCCTACTTGGAGTGACCCCCTCCCTGCTCCGTGTCTAGCTTAGCCCCACAGGACGGCGGCCAGGGAGCGCGAAAACCATCCACGCCCTCGTCTGGGGCTCCGGGTGTGACTATCAGGATTCTCTAGTTTAAGTTCATTGCTCCTTTTCTGGATCGCCCTTGGGGGTCTGCAGCTGCTAGGCCGGCGGTGCACACACAGCGATACCTGAGTAAATCCGTTCGGTCTGCGAAGTGTATGCTAAAACTGCTTTCAGTGATACGAGCTAAAGGTAGTTGAGAGACCACGGGGACCCAAGGCGCACACTTAGCCCTGATGAGTGGCTTTAACGATCGAAGATGGCACTGCAAACCCACCTGGGACAGGGCACTGCTGTCCTTGGGGATGACAGCTAGGGAAGCCAGTGACATCAGTCTCTGCGTCTTTAGGCAACTCCTCCCTCCACTCTGCTCCCAGCTTCCCAACCCTCCTCCAGATGCCTCATTCCCTAGGCCTTGTTCTCTCCTGGGGGACAGAGCTCCCCAGCTCTGCTGTCTCAGTCTCACTGGGGAATGGGGAGCAGGGTTCCCGTGGTGCTTGTGGCAGGGTCTGCAGAAACACGCAGCCCATGAGATGCAAAAGGGCATCCTGCACCCACATCAGTCAAGAGGTAAGCAAACCACATGGGCTCAGAGGCTCGTGTCCTCTACCAGCACAGAACCTTCTAGAAGCTGCCTGGCTTTGGTGGGCAGAACTCTTACTTCCTAAATGTAGGTCAAAGATTCAGCTTTGTAATCTGCTGGGGGCTGATGGCTTCAGGGACATGGGGTTAGGGCAGCCACACTAGACCCAGAATGGGCTGAATAACAACCTTCCAGAGATGTCCCTGACCCTGCAAATGTGACCTTACATGGCAAAAAGCAGAAGGGGTGTTTGCAGGCGATTAAATAAAGATCTGAGTTGGGCGGTTATCTTAGATTATCTAGGTGGGCCTTAAATGCAATCACAAGTGTGGTTAGAGGGGCAGGTCACAGCTGGGTGAGGTGGCTCACACCTGTGATCCCAGCCGAGGTGGTGGATCCCTTGAGTTCAAGAGTTCAAGACCAGCCTAAGCAAGACTGAGACCTTATCTCTACTAAAAATAGAAAAACTAACTGGGCCTTGTAGTGGGTACCTTTAAATCCAAGCTACTCAGGAGGCTGAGGCAGGAGGACTGCTTGAGCCCAAGAGTTTGAGGTTGCTGTGAGCTATGATGCCATAGCACTCTACCCAGGGCAACAGAGTGAGACTCTGTCTAAAAAAAAGAAAAAGAAAAAGAAAAGAAGGGTGGGTCAGAGGAAAACATGGCAAGCACAGAGGACAGGCCTTGAGAGGACAGAGCAGAGGACAGAGAGGGCGTTGGAGATGCTGGCCCTTGCTGGCGTGAGCGGCTGTGAGCCAAGGAAGCCAGAAGCTTCACAGGCTGGAAGAGAAAGAAAGGATACTCCCTGAGGTCCTCCACCTTTTGGGGGGGCTTCTGGCCCCCAGAACTGTGGGAGAATAAGTGTCTCTTGTTTCAAGCCCCCAAGCATGAGGTCCTTTGTCACAGCAACCCCGGGAGATGAATGAACGTAGGGCCCAGGTTGCAAAGGGCTTAGTGCTCAGAATATGATGCTCTGGAGGGCCACTTTAAATTTCTACTAATTCCATCTTTGACGGCAAAGTCTTAAAAGTCATGTCAGATGGGACAACCAGCACACACAGGGGGCTTGGTGCCACAGCTCTCCGGAGGTCTGCCCCTTGGCTGGCCTCTTCCTGCCCCTGCACCCCAGGCTCCACTCGCCTACCCGCAGAGCAGCAGCAAAGGGAAGTGAACTGGGGTGGGCAGGGCGGGTGAGGGCTTCTCTCTGCCATCACCTTCCCCCTCCTCATGAGGGCCTTGAACTGGGTGCAGGAAGTTTGGGTCAGGACCTCAGCACCCTGTGTCTGAGGCCAAGCCTCTATGTGCCCCTTGTGCCTTCTTGGCCATCCTCACCTCGGCACCCAGCATATCCTGGAGAAGAGGAGTGGCCTGTCCAAGGTGGCTCAGCATGCAGGCCCACGGGGATGTGAGATGGATGTTCATTCACACAGGCACCTGCAAAAGATGGCGCTGGCCCTGATGTGGCAAAGAACAGCCTTGGCTGACTTCTCAAGAGCCTCCCAGAGCCATTCCTGGGACCAGCCCCATAATACCACACTCGTAGTGGCAGGAAACGGCCACCCCATTCCTCCTGCCTTTACCAGAGCCAGAGCCAAGGGTGGGGGCCACGGTGGAGACATTTTGATAATTAGGTTGAGGCCCCCCACCCTTGCCTTCACCCTGGGAATATTCCTCCTTGTGGGACCCAAGAAGAGGCACCCCAACCTCACTCCTACTCAGCCGGTCGCTGTTCCTTAGGGAGGGGCCCCAAAGTTCTAAAGATTCCTACAGGTGCCTTGCTAATGTCATCCATCCCTAGCGGAGTCACAGGCATGTTCACTAACTCTACAGGATGACCAAGGGACCCTCTGTTCTCAAAACACCCAGTGTTGGCAGCAGCTGTGACAAGGCCCCAGTGACCCCACGCCCCTGGAGGATCCCCTCTCCTTAAGTGTGGCTGCTCCCGGGGGATCCCCTCTCCTTAAGTGTGGTTGCACTTAAGTGCATGGTGACATGCCTCTAATGACACAACATGCCACAAGTGACAGGGGGTCATTTCGAAGGGCAGGCTACAAAGACTGGCTTCGCTCTGTTGCTGTCACACACTCTCCCGCCTTCTAGGCCCTGTTAACACAGCTGGAGCTGTGCGTCGTGAGCTGAGGGGGCCTCCAGCCAACACTTCCAGCAAAGAACCCCCAACCCTGAAGGAAAGGAATCCTCCCACAGCTGCACAGATGGGTGTGGAATCCTTCCCCAGCTGACAGGTAACTGTGGCCCCAGCTGACACACTGATCACAGCCTGTGAGGGCCTCTGATACAGGAGACCCAGCTGATCCGTACGCAGATCCCTGACCCACTGAGACTGGGAGACGACTGGAGCCTCAGCGTTTGGGGTGATTTGTTACACAGCAGAGGGTAACTAACTCGCCTGGACACATTCCTAGGGCAGCATGCTCAGTGGTTCCCCAGCCCACTCCCAACGCAGCTTGCAGGCCGGTCACCTACCCACCTTCTTGTTTCCAACCTCTACTCTTTGGGGCTCAACCTGGTCCCAGCTCTTGGTCAAACCACCTTGACTTTCCCGGCTCACTTGGTCTCATTATCGAGGCTGCACATTCACCTCTGCAAACCTCACCCTCCTTTCAGCCCTGCCCAGGTCTTCCCTTTGTGCGGCTTCTCTGAACCCCTCCCTGGTGTTTCCCCCCCCCAAAGATGCTGCAGGGCTCAGGATAGGAAAGCTGCACCCCACTGACCCAGCGCCTCCCACTCCTCCTGCCTTCCCAGGCATCAGGCAACTTGGGTACACAGCTCTTCTCCACCAACCCCATGCCATGTAGGGTGGAGCACCTCAGGGTGCTGGAAGCTGGGCTCAGAGACAAATGATAGGACCTGCCCTCTCCAGGCCAGTGGCTCTCAGGGTTGGGAACAGGGAAGACTTGTGAGACAATGGATGAGTGACTCTGAGACACCCAGTATGCAACTTGGCTGCTGTCCCTGGGCTGAGCCCTATGGGGAAACTGGTGGAACCCAGATTGGGAAACATGCATCAACCCCAGGACTCCATATGCAATGCCACATGTATCCTGTCAGTGCTCAGTAAACACTCGGCACCAGTAAGAAGCTCCTGTGTGCTCCCCGCTCCTCCCTCAGCACTCAGCCTCTCACCCTAGCCCAGGACACCACCCCTGTGTGGCCTCCACAGCCTCCTGTCCCACTCTGCCTGCTTGACCCCTCTGGGCCAATACCTGCCCCTGAGCCCGGTGTCTGACTTCAGTGTGGTGCCCAAAGGGAGGTCACTGTGTCCCCCTGGAGCCAGCAAACCAAACCTGGGCCCGGGCCCCCTACATGCCCTGCCCCGCCCCACTCAGATGGCCCCAAGGACTCCCTAATAATAGCAGCACTAAATCCTCCCGGCCAATTCTGCTCCATTTCTATAAATAATGTAGAATCTTTTTATTTACTGACAGGTTGTAAAAGTATCAGGGAGAATAATGTGAAATCAGGAGCTGCTGAATAATGCATGGCCCGGCGCTCCCCAGCTGCCCCCGCCACCCCTGCGCCCTCCCTGCACCCACACCCACCCTGCCAGGCTCAGGAAGGCCAAGCCCAGGCCCTAGGCACAGCTTCCTCCAGATCCAACCTGGACTTCTGTGGTTGAGCCGCCATGAGGTCTAGGGGCGCGGCGGTCTCTGGATTTGCACTGCTCTGATTTGTATATTCAAACCAGCCTTGGGCCCAGCTGCCTCCATACAGATATTTGCATGGTCAGAACCAGGTCTGCTTTACCCTCGTCCAGGCACACACAGCCACGCACACAACACGAAGAGGCAAACACCCAGATGCACATGGTCACAGTGATCTATTCAACACCCAACCCTAGAGACACACACACACACTCAGAATACACACACAACCACACACAGATACGACAACGCAGACACAGAGACACGCGTGATACACACGGCCACACATACAACACACACAATCATACCCACAGAAACACGTGATACACACGACCACACATACAACACACACAATCATACCCACAGAAACACGTGATACACACTGCCGCACATACAACACACACAATCATACCCACAGAGACACACATGATACACACAGCCACATGTACAACCAGAGGCAAACACAGAGACACACGCAGACACACGATCACACCCAGCACATTATACACACAACCGCACATACAACCATACATGTATATACAGAACCTTGCAAAGATACACAAACATACAGAGACACACACATACAACCACACAGAGACCTAGAGACCCACACACAAAAACATGTGCACAGATATAAAATACACACAGCCACACACGCAGTCACAACGGTGTGACTTAGCAGGCTGCACTCCACAGCGAGCTGCTTAGGGACAAAGCCTCTGCAGCTGGCATGCAGGTGGGCCTGCAGTCCTGGGGTCCATCCCAGCCAAACTCAGGGCCATGGGGGCTCTACAAAGCCCAGAGGCGGGGGCTGAAAGTCAGGAAAGGGCACAACCATGCTTTCTCCTCTGAGCGGGATGGGGCATGTGGGACTCGGTTGTATTGTTCTTTATACTTTTAAATGGACTGTGTTAAACACTTCACAATGGGGCCCCCAAGGCCCCAGAGCCCCTGTGGATGGAACCCGCCTTGGAAACCTATCTTCCCCATGCACAGGGCCCTGCTGGGGGAATGGGGGCCCAGGGCCTGCAGAGAGGCAGCTCCCCATGGGTACAGAGTCAGGGCTGACATGGTGCACCCCTGGAAAGCTTCCAACAGTATCACACATGTACACCTACGGTCACACGCACATATGTGCACATGTCAGACACCCATGCACATGTGTGCACACAACACAGGCATCACACATGGCACATGTGCATCCATACACATGACCTACACACAAGTACACGCATGTGCATGCAATATACAGCACTGTACATGCACAGACACACACACTTGTGCAACGTATAAATGCATGTGGACACATCACATACAGACCACGTGGTCACCCACACAGAGACGCATGCAGACACACCACATGCGTGGGTGCACACTCGACACACAGTACATGGTCCACACATGCACATACCTACACGCAGACCTGTACACACATTCTCTGTGCAGGGCCACGTGAACAGGAAGGGGTATCCTCTACCAGCCCGAGAGCCTGTAACTGGTCTGTAAACTTAGACTCTACCTCTTAGCACTGATGCCAGAGCTGTAGGATCTGAAATCGGTCTCTCAGTTCTAGCCTCTCCCCCAACTTCAGAGCTGGGGAAACTGAGGTCTGGGGTTGTGCAGCAACTGGCCAGATCATGTGGAAACCAGTATTTGCCTGGCGCTGGCCACGTGTGGCAGTGGCCTGGGCAGGTTTCACATGTGGTACCTGTGTCTACTGTCACTACGGTCTTGAGGTGGGGAGCAGACATGTCCCCATTCCCAGGCAGGGGCAAGGACAGTCATTTGCGCACAGTGAGTAGAGCTGGGGTTAGACCTACCTGGGCTGACTCAGAGCCCACGTGCTTCCCTGCCAGGTCCTGCTCAGAGGGACTGCACTCACATATGCACTGACCTCTGGGAGCTCAGCCACCCTTAAGGCCTCTCTGTCCTGGGGCCTCCTCCTGCAGTCACGCCCTTCCCATTCCCCTCACTCTGCATGGCACACTCACTCCACACAGCCTGCCTGGGACCCTGGCTGTCATCACACCCATTTTGCAGATGAGGAAACTGAGGTACAGTGAGCCCACACCCTGGCCCCAGCAACCCCAGCATGCCAAAGCCCATCTGCACCAGGTTCTCCTCTGGGCAGCACAGAACACTTGGAAGGGTTGAGATGATGCCAATGCTTGCAACTCCACCCCTCCAAATTGAATCAATTGGTCTGTGGGGTGGGCCCCAGCCTCAAGATTTTACAAAAAAAAAAAAAAAGAAAGAAAAGAAAAAAGATTCTAAGAGGCAGTCCCAGGTCTCCAGGGCTCATTTGCTTCCAGAAGCCTCACACCTTCCTCCGTAAGGGCTGGAGGAGGAGGATCCCCAGGGAAATGCCTGAATTAAAATCAGACCTTCAGGAGGGCTGGGAGGGAGGTCTGCCTTCCCTCCACATTTCAGTCCGGAAGCCCAAGGCTGCCAGGTCCCCAGAGGCGTGGGTGCGAAGGCAATCCAGGTGTGAGGCTGACAGGCGTCCTTGAAAGCAGCCAGATGGCTGCACGGCGGCAGGTGGTGCCTCCCGCACCGCCAGGCACTCCGGGGAGGCCTGGGGCTGAGTCAGAACCCGAAGGCTCCCTGCCTGGAAGGTGACTTTGGAACCTCGTGAACTCAACTTGACAGTTCCAGAAGCTGAGCAGGGAAAGGGCTCCATCTCCAGAATTAGTCCCTCCACAAGCCCCAGGCACAGGAGACCACGTGTTCTGGGCAGGGACAGTGCAAGGAGACACTGGTGCCATGTGCTATACCTGGCCCTCGGGGACACACCATCCCATGGGGAGGGGACGGCACAGTACACTTGGGCTCAAGTGTGTTGCTTGAGTGCCAGGCCTTGTAGCAGGTTCTGGGTCCCCAAGAGCCTTGCTATGTATCTCCCATCTAATTCCCTATGCTTTGCCACAGGACTGTCAGAAGCCTCTGACTCCACCATGGGAAAGCGAGTCTGCCCATCTCCTCCCACAAAGGCCCCTCTGAACAGGAGGTGAGGCAGCACCCTAGGGTGTTAATTGGCTCCTTGTCATTCCCCCACCCGCCTCCCTCCACATCTCCTCCCTCCACCTCTCCTCCCTCTACCTCTCCTCCCTGCACCTCTCCTCGCCACCTCTCTCTTCCCTGCACCTCTCCTCTCTCCCCCTCTCCTCCCTACACCTCTCCTCCCTGCACCTCTCCTCTCTCCCCCTCTCCTCCCTGCACCTCTCCTCTCTCCCCCTCTCCTCCCTGCACCTCTCTTCTCTCCCCCCTCCTCCCTGCATCTGTCCTCTATCCCCCTCTCCTCCCTGCATCTTTCCTCTCTCCACCTCTCCTCCCTGCACCTCTCCTCTATCCCCCTCTCCTCCCTCCACCTCTCCTCTCTTCGCCTCTCCTCCCTGCAACTCTCCTCTCTCCCCCTCTCCTCCCTGCATCTCTCCTCTCTCCCCCTCTCCTCCCTCCACCTGTCCTCCCTCCCCCTCTCTTCCCTGCACCTCTCCTCTGGGCCCCGCGCCGCCCACCAGCGGACCGCCCGCCCCCGCGCGACCCGCCCACGGGCCGGGGCGGCGCGCGCCGCGCCGCGCGCCGCCCCGC
>CAUYQV010094752.1:0-26302 GCA_963574575.1 Galagoides demidoff
CAGGCGTTGTGGTCCCAGCTACTTGGGAGGCGGAGGCAGGAGACTTGCTTGAGCCCAGGAGTTGGAGGTTGCTATGAGCTGTGATGCCATGGCACTCTACCCAGGGGGATAGCTTGAGGCTCCGTCTCAAAAAAAAAAAAAAAATTTAAAAGGCTAATCCAGCACTACATTAATGATTTCAGACATCATAACTGAGATTTATGCCAAAAATGCACTTAAAAAATTCTCTCAATAGAGGCAAAAAAATTATTTGGAAAAAATTAGCATCCATTTATGATAAAAAGTTAACAAAGAACAGAAGAGATCTTCATAACAAAGAATAGTTATGAAAAATCAATAGCTAACATCATATAAATTGTGAAAGACTGGACGTGTTTCTCTAAAAAAACAAGAAACAAGGCATTTGTTCACCTTCGCTATTCAATATCATAGTGGAGATTCTGTTCAGCAAAATGAGGTAAGAAAAAGGCCTACAGATTGAAAAATTGAAATAAAACTGTCTTTATTCACAGACAACATGATCATCTATGTAGAAAATTCCATGAATCCACAGAAGATAGCACAGTAATAAGTTCAGGAAATTTAGGGAATCTAAAATCAATATATAACAATTTTATTTCAATACATTAGGAATAAATATATGGAACTTAAAATTTTTAAATGTCATTCACAAAAAATATATAAAATATTTAAGTAAAAGGGTTTCATAAGTCTTTTTTAAATTCAAAATATTACAGTGAAGAGGTATTTTTATTTAGGTAAGAGTTTAGTGAGTTTTTTGCCACACTGGGCATTGAAATTAACAGAACATTTCTGAGAGAAATAGGACCGAAATAAATGGAGAGATACACTGTCTGCCTGGCTCAGAATCTCGATGTCATTAAGATTTCGATTCTTCCCAAATTGAAATGTATTTTCAATTTGATCCCAGTCCAAAATATCCCCAGTATTTTCTTTTTGACATTAAAAAGTTTATTTCCTAGACAGTGAAAAAGCTTATCTATATGAAAATTCAAAGACCCTGGCATCATTGCCAAAGAAATTCCAAAAAGAACAAGATCAGAGGAATAACATCACGTGATTTTAAGTCTCACTATGAAACCACATTAATTGGGTGGTACGTTATTGAGGTAAGAGAAACTAGATCAATGGAACAGAATAGAGTTTCAGAAATGGATCTATCTATCTATATATATATATATTTCTTTCTATTCAATTGATTTCTGACAAAATTGCCAACAGAATTCAACAAGGAAAAGATAATCTTTTATACAAATAAACTGGAAATGTCAGTTATGGATATACACAAATAGAAAAGAATCTCAAATTTTAACACATATCATATACAAAAATTGATTTCAAAGGGATTGTAATCCTATATGCAAGAGCTAAAACCATTGGAATTCTATAAGAAAACCTATGAGAAAATGTGGAAGCATACAAAATATTCACCAGTTTTAAAGGTGGGTAAAGATTTTTAAATAAGACAGAAAAAGCATTAACTAAAAATAAAAAAAAAAAACAATTGGACTCTGTTAAAATTAAACACATTTGCTCTCCAAAAACACTGTAAATAAAATAAAGTCAAAGCACAGTCTGGGATAAAATATTTGCAAAATATGCACCTGGACTAGTAATCTAAATCTATAAATAAGTATTATAATCCAATTAAAAGATGGGGAAAAGATTTGAATACACTGAAAATGAATACATGTAAATAGTAAGTGTATAAAAATGCTCACCATCATTAGTACTGAAGTCTGCCTGCTAAAACCACATGAGATCCTACTACAAAGCTTCTGGATTAGCTAAAGTCAAAAGGAATAATGGCCAAAGGTTGAGAATAAAGTTGAAACTAAAAGGAAGTAGTGTTTCTGGCTAGGCGTGGTGGCTCATTCCTGTAATCCTAGCACTCAGAGGCTGAAGCAGTAGGATCACTTATGGTCAGGAGTTTAAGGCCAGCTGGAGCAAGAACAAGACCCCATCTCTACTGCAAATGGAAAAATTAGCCAGGTGTGACCGGCAACTGTAGTCCCAGCTCCTCCTCGGGAGGCTGAGGCAAGAGGATCCCTTGAGCCCAGTTTGAGGTTGCTGGGAGCTAGACTGAGGCCATGGCATTCTAGCCTAGGCAAGAGTAAGAGCCTGTCTCCAAAAAACAAAAACTCCAGACAATAGTGTTTCTAAGGATGTGGAATAAGTGGAACTCTCACACATTCCTGGTGGGAATGCAAAATAGTTAGTTTAGCTGCTTTGGAAAGTGGTTTGGCAGTTTATTATAAAAAACATACAACTACCAAATGACCCACTATTTCTTTGCCTTGGTATGTATCCTGGGAAATGTATCTATACAAAGATTTGTACTAGAATGTCCATGGTGGCTTTATTTATAATAGTCTCAAACTAGAGAGATCCAAAGTATCCATCTGCTGATGAAAGGAAAACCGAATTGAGGTTTAGCCTGATAAAAGTATAGAACTCAGCAGTAAAAGTGAGTGAACTACTGACCCACGTGACACTTCATCCAGAAAGACACCAGACACAAAAGACTCCAGAGTATATAGTAGTATCTGCATGGAATTCTGGAAAAGGCAGAACTATAGGGGTTGACAGCATTCAAGGGACAGGGGAAGGGAGTGACTTACAGGGGCATAAAGGAAGATTAGGGAGTAATGCCGACATTTTGGACCATCATCATGGGAGAGGTTTGTGGCTGTGTGTATCAGTCAAAACTCTTCAAATTGAAGTCTTAAAACTAGTGAACATTTTGTATGTAAATTATACTCCAATCAAGCTGATCCTTTTAAAAAATTTTTTTAAATTTATGTTTAATTTTTTTTATTTCAGGTTAATGTGAGGGTACAAACCACCAAATCACAGTATTCAAATTTGTTAGGTAGAGTCCCTCTTGTAGTTATGTCCTACACTCAAAAGGTGTGCCCATGTACCCCTATATTGTGCCCATTCAGTGGGGGTACCCTAAACCCCCCTCCTTCCTTTCATGCTCCCTCTCATCCCGATTTGAAGTGAGTTTTTCTCCTCTGTAGGTGTGAATTAGATCACCTTCTGACTTCATATTAGTTTGAGTACATTGGATATTCTTGTGACTCTTTACTGAGAAGAATGTGTTTCAACTCTATTATCTTTTTAAAGTAAAAATATGGAAAAAGATATCCTATGCAAATAGTAATCCAAAGAAAGTTTGGGCGACTGTATATCAATATCAGACAAAGTAGGTTTCCAAACAAGGAATATTGTTAGTAGTGAAGAGGAATATTGTTAGGGTTTCATGATCCTAAAGGGATTAATTCATCGGGACATCTCAGCGTTTCCTTGACTGCCCATCCAGTTATTTTTATAGCTCCTAAAATAGATGTCCCTGGCATAAGTTTGCTTCTCTCCAGAAAGACAGGTTCTAAAATGTTTTTTTTTTTAATATTATTTTAGTGTGTCTTGGAGTGGGGAGCTTTTCTTTTCTCAAATAGTGTGCCAGAACGTTTTAGGCCAATTTCTCAATTTCTACTGTAATTATTTTGGCTGAATTTATCCATCTGCTAGATATGTTATTAATTGTCTTTATTCAAAAGAAAGAAACTTATTGACTTCACTGACAGCATTACACAGTTTTTTAAAAAAGTAACTAAATAAATACGTATGTGAAAATTTCTTACATTTTGCCAGATATGAGGAAAGATTTCTGATGTGTAATATTAGACTATAAATAAATAAATATTAATATATTTTATTAACCTTGCTATCATGACATCATATTTTCACTTTTATTTTTAGTTGTTATTTATTAATATTAATAAGTAGAACAAATATTGTCATGTAAGATAGAAAGGTTCACAAACTTGAGTATCAAGTGATACCCAAGACTAAGCTGTATCTTCAACATGACTGTTAAAACTTGGAGCTTTCTCATTTCCAATATTGCAATGTGATCATCAGATTCCTCTCAGTAACTCCCCTCCTTTGTATGTTATGCCTTTGCCCTTCAAAACAAATCCTTACATCTGTTCCCACAGTGGTTTGGGCATCATGGTGTCAGGTGTCTACTGCCACAGACCCTTACCACATCCTGGCATTGCCTGAATCCCAGTCTTGATTCCTTCCACTCTGGCGCATTTTCCTTCCTCACCACATCCATGTTCTTTCCCAGCTTGACCACAGAGTTCTCCTTTGTGTATCTTGACCTTCTCTTTTTGCCCAGGTGACAGCAACATGGTGCGATAGATTCATAACTTACCTTTGCTTCAAGAGACTTACAAAAAGTACATTCTGGAAAAAGCAGAGATTAAGTTTTTACAAGCATAGTAATTTAGATGTCTACTAAGGTCACTCACTCACATGAATTGGAGACAATGTACGTTGGCTTTCATCTGTACATTGTGGGAAGTCAAGCCTCCCTAAATTTGCTACTTCCCAAGGGGCTCGTGTTCTCCTGGCTCCTACCAAACTCTTGTTCTCACCTCCCAGAATTTCTTTTATTTCTCTGTTTTACACTGACTTCAATACAGAACGTTACTCATTTTCTGTGATCCCCCTCACCCCAATAAAAACACTCACAACTAGCATTTAGACATGCTGCAGATCTTACAAATGGAAAGGTTTCCTGTTACCACATTACTCAGCTCCACTGCTCAACCCAAGCTCCTCTCACATTTTCCTCTTCTCTCCATTATCCTAGATATAAAAACTTTAAAGGATTCCAGGAAACTAGTCTCCATTTAACCATGCAAAGTAAAGTTCAAGACTGCCTAATTATCTAAGGGCTATGCTGTGTATCTAGAGAGGAGATATCTGATGTGACCTAAACAGAAATAAAGCTCCCCAAGACAGAATTCTAAGATAGATGTTATTTCTATCCTTTATCTTGTTACTTTGGACACAAGAATCAAAATTCCAATAGACGAACAGAAGTTCACCTGATCTGGTTATCTCAACAGACAGAGAAGGATTTACACATTGGGATGTTATGAAGTTAACTAAATATTTCAGACTGGCTCTTTTCTGAAATTTGTGAATGGGGCTCAGAGATGATGAATTGAATATATGAAACTAAAGATATTGGCACTTCTTGACCTTCAAAGATCAAGTAGCCACTGATATCCATTACGCTATGAGTAATAAGACCACTAGTTATAGATAGAATATGTGAAAGGATATACAGGTTAAGTATCCCTTATCCAAGATGCTCAGGACCAGAAGTGTTTATGATTTTGGATTTGGGAATATTTGCAACTTTGGGATGAGACCCAAGTCTAAATATGAAATTTATTCATTTCCTACATATGCCTTATACACAGAGCCTGAAGGTAATTTCATAAAACCTTTTTAAATAATTTTGTGCATGAGGAAAGCTACAAACTTTAATTACATTTTCACTTCAACCTGTCACGTGGAGTCAAGTGTGGAATTTTCCAATCATGGCACATTATGTCGACACTCAGAAAGTTTTGGATTTTGGATGCTCAGCCTGTATGATGATGTTGCCAATAACATCCTCAGTTTTCCCAAACGAATGATGAAAGGATAATAGTTCTGGTCTAGTTTCCATTCTCTTCTGTGTAGTTCAATTGCCTTTTTTCTGCCAAAGCATAGTCTTCACAGAGAGGCCCTTTTCTTAATTTAGATCTTTATTTTTTACTAATCAGAAATATTTCCTGATCTTTTATTTTTCACCTCAGACATTTGAGCTGAAGGTTTTTCTTTTTTCTACTCTGAGTTTTAGATGTATCTCTAATCTATGTGGCATGAATCTTCTGGCATTAAACTGATGGCAGCATTAAACTTTTCTTCCATGGCATTGAACTCTCCATGAGAGGTCAAACCCAGTTACCTTTATAAATTGAGGTCTAAACAGAAAAAGGAACCCTTCCCAGAGGCCTCCACCTGTAACTTTTGTTTTCCTTCTTTCTATCAAGTTCATTTAATCTGGGACAGGGATGGGAGCAGCAGGGACCAGGGAATCAGTCCAATGAAATAATGTCTGGTGGGATGCCAAAGATGGATGCTGTGTCCGTGCTACTCCTGTGTGTGATGGTGTGGCTACGGCTCTCCCGTAAGCTATTGGAGGATACAAGACTACTGTTACTGCTACTGCTGCTTCCATTGGTGGTTGGCAGAGAAGTACTGTCCCTTGCACTTAACTGATCGAGAAACATCTGTGAGGAGGTATATGGAAAAAAAATGAGACAAGTGTAGGAGGTCTCAGTCACCTGAAACTGCTGCTGCGGCAGCGGCAAGCCAGGAGGTGTTATAATGCTGATTGTCTCCTGATTAGAAAGGAAAGAATTCTAATCCTTGTAAGGCACAAGGCACGGGTGTCATGTGGAAAGGATGCCTATAGTCTTGGATAAGGGAGGTGTTAATATAGCTTGTGTCTACAGCAGGAAGGCTTGGGGTGTGGGATGCTGGAGATGCTGGATGTGGAAGACTTAAAATGCCTTTATTACTTAGTGGTGACGTAGGAGACAGGGAAGGACAATCCTCTTGGCAGATGGCTCTTCCTTCTCTTCATCAGATGAACTATCTCCGGTCAGGTCAATCTCTCTCCTTTCTTGTTCTTATTTGAGGACTGGTGGTGAGAAGCCACCTGATGCTCCAATGTGGTGCTCAAGCATCCATCAACTCCATTGTAAGAGGCAGAAACTTCCTGTACTTCCTTTTTCAATTTCCTCGGTGACCAAGAGACCACACATCTTACCAAAGGCTGAATAATGGCCCCTCCAAAGATGCCATGTCCAATCTCTTGAAACCTTAACAATGTCACCTTACATGGTAAACAGTCTTTATGGAAACAATTAAACTAAGGGTCTTGAGATGGTGGGATTATCCTGTGTTACCTGGATGAACCCAATGTAATCACAAGGGCCCTTTTAAGAGGAAGGAGGGAGGATGGGAGTGTGAGGGAGAAGATGTAAGAATGGAAGCAGAGGATGGAGAGGATAGAAAATTCTGGGCTACTGGCTTTGCAGATGGAAGGAGTCAAGGAATGCAGGAAACCTCTAGAAGCAGGAAAAGGTGAGGAAATAATTTTCTCCTACAGCTTGCAGAAGGAAGGTGGCCTTTCTGACACCTTGATTTTGGCCCTGTGAAAATGATTTCAGACTTTCAACCTCCAGAAGGGTAAGGTAATAAATCTGATAATACAAATGGCTCCTCACCTCATGCCTACAGTGGGCACCACCCAGGTGGACACAGATCTGAAGGGCACTCCCTGAAGAATGAAGTGTGGCATTTCCTCTAGTCCCTGGGTGAGGAAAAGGCCTGGGAAACTGCATTGTGAGGGCATCGAAGACTCAGGCTGTCTGCCTTTTCTATAGATCCCTTCCTGAGGGCAGGGTCCTTTCCCCTACCCAGACAACCCCAAAGCAGGAGTTGGGGCCTTCCCAAGTCACCACACAGTTCTTGGCACTTAGATGTGTGGTGACTCAGAGCTGAAGTTGCTATTTTACCCAAGAGCCAGGAAAGCCACTAGAAATAATACCAGATGGAAAGACAAGAACAAAAGACCTTACCTGATTGACCCATTCATTCCGAGAAAGGGAATATCTCATGGCATAAGTCTTTTTTTTTTTTTTTTTTGAGATGGAGCCTCAAGCTATCCCCCTGGGTAGAGTGCCATGGCATCACAGCTCATAGCAACCTCCAACTCCTGGGCTCAAGTGAGCCTCCTGCCTCCACTTCCCAAGTAGCTGGGACCACAGGCGCCCGCCACAACGCCCAGCCATTTTTTGGTTGCAGCCATCATTGTTTGGCGGCCCGGGCTGGGGATTCGAACCTGCCACCTTAGGTGTACGTGGCTGGCGCCTTAGCCAATTGAGCCACAGGCGCCAAGCCGGCATAAGTCTTTGTTGAGTGTTTCAGGAGAATACTCTCTCACTCCCAATGTCCCCTATCTCTTCAATTCCTTTCATCCTTCCACATTTCCACTCAAACTCGTCATCCTTTAGTCTGGTGATCTCAAGGCACCTCCAACCCCCCATTAGACCTACCTCTGCAAAAGGCCTCCTGGCTGCCTACCCAGGGTTGAGATTTGCAAATTCTCATCCTTCAGGTGGTAGCTCATTGTTTTCCTGGGTCTAGTTCATTATTGCTTTGAGAGAATCAAGAGTAGGCTCTAGTCCCTAAAATGGAGAGGAAGGTGGATGCTTTGTGTTCACTGTGGTCTCACTGACAACATACAATTAGGTCAACTTCTCCCCCAGTGACCCAAGTTTGTTTTCCTCCCCAAGTGAGCTCCGTCTGAGTCAGGTGGGGCAAAGTATTCCCACTGCAGGGACTTGGATTGTATCCTTCAGGTAAACATCATGAGAGTGTGCTGTACCGTAGAGCATGTGACTCCAGGCTGTGACTTCTTTCTTCACTAAGGGCCACCACATTAGCAGAGAAGAATTCAACAGAGCCATCCACGGTGTGTGGCACCTCCTCCATAGAGGCTTTCTGCTTCTCAAATTTCCAGATAGGAGGCAGGGACTCTCAGTTCTTACCCCAGAGCAGAAAAGGCAGAGCAGAGAGAATAACAACTGGTTATTGAAGTTACATGGAAGCTGGAGGAATGAGAGCGTGGGCTTCCATGAAACTCTCCCAGATAATGTCTGTCTGAACTGGTTGGGAAGAATTGAAGGGAGGCTAAATTTCTTGCAATCCTGTGGGCAAGATCTGCCTGAATCAGAAAAATACTTCTCATTGCTGTTGTTTCAAAACCGTTTTTCTTCCAGGCTGCTGTTATCTGGAGAAACATATGTTAAATGTGCTATCTTTCATGATGAACTGGTAAATCGAATTGTTTGCAATTTGTTTCTATTTTATTTTTCTTCAGTTTTAATTCATTATAACAACATACTGTAATAACAGTAAAAGAAATTAAAAATGGAGGAAATTACCCAGAAATCTCTATGAAAGCAAATCTTTTTATTCTCCATGTTTCTTCCCAGGGATTCTTTGTATGCTGGCAATGTTTTTCCAATGCTACTTCCTAGAATGGAAGATTTGAAAGAAAGACAGGACTGGCTTCTAAAACATTGTAAGACATTTGCCAGATCAATGCAGATCTTGGGTGTCAGTTTATTCATATTTAAAATGAGAAAATTGGTCTAGTTGATGTTTTAATGGATCCTTTCAGTTCTAAAATTCACTTATACTTTTATACTTGCAACAGAGTGAGTTATACTTGAAAGCATCGTATTTGGGGAACCGGGGATTTTTGAAAGCTGAGACAATGGTACTGGCAAGTGAAAAATAGCAATTAGCAGTGCCACAGACAATAGACAGGAGCAGAAACTGAAACCCAATGGTAAACTTTTTGGTAAATATACTTTAAAATAACTGTCTTTTGTTCTAATTCTACAATTTCCCAAACTGTTTTCAATGCTTAGAATTTTTACAACTGGTGCTTAGCCTTCTGTTATGAAACATACCTACCATTAGCCACAGAAATATTATAATAATGTCATCAAAGATCATTGAATGATGTTTCTCCTTTCAGGATTTTTGTGGTTGAGTTCTGTACAATTTGGAAAAGTGCTAGACTAAAGTAGCTGTTGCCCCTATACCAGACTTTTGTTGAAGGCATACTTTTCTTTGCCTGTTTTTCCTACTACTTTGAACCAAGATATTCTGGCAATAAGTATTGAACTTTATTTAAAAAAGATGAAAATAACAGTTGGTACAAAATTTTCAATTGCTTTTGCAGGCAATGGAGTATTTCCTCTTCCTAGCAATTTGAAGAGAATCTGTCTTAAATAGACGGATCACAAACCAATTACAGTACACAAGTTAGTAAACCTGGTCCTGGAATTCATGTGCTTCAAGACTTTCTATATTGAAGCACAAAGCATGGAAGATACTGAACCAGACTTCTGTTATTTTGGCCATTTGTGAATTAAATTATATACAGGAAGTCTTTCCTTTGCCTAATACTCTGTTAACTGAAATTGTCCACATAAGAATTATGTCTTTTGTTTGCCTAGTTGACTGTTAGGGCAGATCAAATCGTAGAGGCTATAGAGTTGTACAAAGTGAGGATACAGTTCCAACAAGCACACACTTTTGGTTTACAGTTGGTACTGTGTAAAGTAAGGATTGCCTGAATTACAATTTGGGTTCTCAAACTCTATTTCAATCTTATGAATCTATAGGCTACTGTATACACAAAGATGTACGAGCATGAATTAGTCATTGTTCTGTGAAGATATTACAAGGTCTAAAACAAAACTCACAGCATGGTGAGAGTCATCTTAGTTTATTGCCAAACACTGCTATCTGTCTTAATATGTGAACCTTTGCTGCTTCTTGGATGATCTAGTGCTTGTGGGTTTTTGATGAAACACTTTGGGAGCAAGTAAATTTGATGATTATAATGAAATAAAAAAATATACTATACCATGAATGGCAAATAGACTGTAATTCAAACCCCAACTTGGGGCATTATAATGAGACTTATTTGAGATCTTATCTGCATTCCATGGGGAAGTGTCCCCTATCTTAGTGGTTCTATATACTAATGATTGGAGAAGAAGATAGTGAGGAATGCATGCCACATATTTACCACTCTAGCAAAAATAAAGACTGTATAATTACACTTCATAGTAATGCTAAATCAGCTTCTAATTAAGTTCCACTGATAAAACACAGTTAGTTAATTTTAATATTAGTCAGATCATACTCATGTCTTAAAATCTATCAAACCCTGCTTGGGTTGCAGAGAAAGTTATCATGTGTATATTGACTGAGTGTCACACTTAAACCCAAATTGAATTCAGACCCAGAACTCTCATAGAAGTCATGGAATGACAATGACCATTCAAGGTACCTACAGTGACTTTTTTCTCACAAGACATTTGTTAAGACTAGTGTGCAGTTGTCCCAGAAACCTCTGGAGTTAACATCAGCCCCCCCTGACTGGCCTCCAGTTTCAGCTTCAGATGCAATGGATATAGTTTTATTTAGTTTAGGATAACCTCATGCCAACAGTGTCCTACCTCATACACACACAGGACATCTTTTCTCCTTCAGGAGCCTGGTCATCATTTTTGGGGGACCTCATTTTTTCTCTGACACTGCTGGAACCTGGTCAGCCAGCTGGGATACAAATATAAGAGTAGGATTAAAGCACCTGTGGGAAATGTCAACCAGCTGCTGACTGAGGTCTGGGCAAAATACACATGCTTCCCCTCCTTCCGATGGACAATCCAGAAGGTATTTTACACATTTCTCCTGACGTATCAGTGAAATCAAACTCCCAATTGCTTACCACGATCATCTGGATAATGTACCCTTTTGTCAAGTTTTTCTCCTTTCCTATTTCATTATCCCCTTCTCCTCACTCCCAAATCTTGGGATTAACTTTAAATAAGTAATCTGCATAAGTCCTGTCTCAAGCTCTTCTATAGGGAAACTCAAAGTCAAGAAATACTCATTACAACTGGAAAGGTCATACCATTAATGTTCCTGAAAACAACATGAATGAATAGATGATCCTAGAAGCATGGGTTTATGGAGAATATTCTACTTTGTATCAAGTAGATGTAAATGGTATAAGATCCTGCTAAGAAGGAAGAGGCTCACATCCTGGGTCAAAATGGCACATCTAGTGCCTAAGCTTGATTGCCATTCCCACAGAAGATAATGCCATTGACAGATCAAAAATTTGGAGGAATCCCTGATCAAGGGAAGGAAGACAAGTTTGATGGCATCAACAGCCAATGGCACAGGCAAAGGTAGAGAGGCACGTCCACAGAAGATCTAAGTCCAGAGGTAAATAAGTAAAGTGTTCAGGAAAAGGAAACAAGACTATTTTCTGGGTGAATAGGAGGAACCGTGAGAGTGGCTAAGAAGTTTGGTACTTCTCCTTCCCTTCCATTATCTCTAACCTATGCCTAATGTCATGGTACACACAGGGCTCTTTATTCCTAGGCTGGAAAAGTTAGTAGGGCACTAGATCCCAAGAACCAGAGCAGTGTACCTGAGAATGCCCACAGGACATTGACAACTCCCATACCAGAAGACAGGATGCTGGCTCAACCAAGTGCAATGAGATTCTACTCTTCACATAACAAATGCTAGCAGCAGTTTCCAAGCATATTCATAGACAAGGACAGAGAGAATTTCAATTGTAGAGCATACAACCAAAAATTGCCAAATATTTCAGCATGTTAATATAATAACATCAAATTCAGCAAAGAGAAAAATGAACATTCCAGGAAGCAGAGTTATTAGCAAATACAAGAGAATATTAAATGAACATAGCTATATAACAATTAAGCATGTGATAAAGGTGGTATTCAATTTGAGTGACTAATAAATGGAATATTTGATAAATAGGAAAAAATGTTTTGATTTACTTCTTGATTTGTTACATCAAAATAACTTGCCTGTGAAATAGTAGTATTAGAAGAAAACATGGCTAAGTATTTTTCCAGTGTTGGCATGAGAAAGGGCTTTCTAAGAATGACAAAAATCTGAAAAATTAAGCAAATATATTGCAATAAAATTAAAAACAGAGTGAAAAGCAGAAGTTGGAAACTTTTGCAACATCTTGCAGAGAGTTAATCATTTTAAAATATAAGTTCTTACAAATTAATGAGAAATTAATAACAATACAATAAATAGGTAGAGAATATACAATTGAAATTCATTGAAAAATTGCAATGACTTGAAAACATAGAAAAAAACACACATAAAGCCCCTCACTCATAATTACAGAATAGCAAAATAAACAATGAGCTACCATTTCTGATCAGCTTTACAAAGAACAGAAAGTTTAATGACACTCAGCTTTATTAAAATCACAGGGAAATAGACACATAAATTCTTAATGCAACCTCTTTGGAGGACTATTTAACAATAATCATTAATATTTTAAATTTGTATCCATTTAGACTAGTCATTTCCATGTCTAGGCATCCAGCCAATAATATACATTCACACAATGGGTACAAAAATATATGTGCAGAGAAGTTTATTGCAGCATTGTTTGTAATGACACAAAAACAACTTGGAAACAACCTACATGTTTATAAATAAGATATAAAGTAAATAATTTATGGTGAATTATGAGAAAGTTTTGTTCTTACTTTTTTAAGAGATGTGGTCTTGCTATGTTGACCAGTCTGGAGTGCAGTGGCTATTCACAGGTACCATCTTAATGCTCCACAGACTTGAACTCCTGGTTTCAAGCAATCTTCCCTCCTTAGTCTCTTGAGTAGTTGAGACTAAAGGCATATACTACTGCACCATAGATGGCTGAAAGTATTTTGTTGAGAGGTAATTCAGTATATGTGACATTTTCTTTAAAATGTTATAAGCTAAATAACTAGAAGAAACAATACAAATAGACATAGTTCAGAATTATGCATATTATGCCAGCAATTTTGTTCAAAATTGTTATATGCACTGACATACAAAATGTACTTCTACATGCATTTAAATTTCTGGAACTATATATCCACAGAAAAGAAACTGGTGACATATCTTCTTTCCAGAGGCCTGTTACTTACTTAATTTTCATTATTTTTTCATCAAAACTGTTTGTTTGCTTTTGCCATGAGTAAAATTTAAAAAAAAAAGAATTTAGTTATTAATTTCAGAAAACTAGGACCGGACAAATAATGAAAAGGCTGTTGTGCAAAATATTCTATTAAGAGTTCTTTGAAATAAAATATAGCAATAATTAAATTTAAAAAAACTAAACAGATGAATTAGAATTGAAAATGAATTAGTTAAAGACTTAACTCAGAAGCTAAAACATCCAGTTTTGAATGTTCACAAAATAAAGCACAAAACAGCAAAGAAATAAAAGACATTTTTTTAAAAATCAAGAGACCTCATTACCTAATAGGAGTTCCAGTAAAAAAGAATAAATGCAAATGGAGATGAGGAATTACTCAAAGAATTAATAGAGGAAAAGTTTCCATGCAGTTTCAGATTAAAAGGAACATGTAAATGTCAAAAAGTTTAAATGAAATAACACCTACTCTTAGACACACTACAGTGAAATTTGAAAACCAAAAATAATGGAGAAAAAACTAACAACTTCCAGAAAGGGGAAGAATTTCTTTTACCTTTGAAAGGTTGAAAACCAGAATGACATTTAAATATTTGTATACAACACATAGTGCTGAAAGACAATGGAGCAATCTTGTACTTTATGGGTTTTTTTTTTTGCAGTGTTATTATTAATATTATTATTATTATTTTTGGCCAGGGCTGGGTTTGAACCTGCCACCTCCAGTATATGGGGCCGGTGTCCTATTCCTTTGAGCCACAGGTACTGCCCAGTTTATTTATTTATTTATTTTTAATGGACTCATTCCTATCACTAGTACCTGGTCATCAAAGTCTTCTCAGCCTAAGCACAGTCACTTGGAGGGAAGCTTGGGCCTTATAAGAATGAAGTCAGATATCTATTACTAGTCACTGTCTTTGTATTGAAGGACTAGTTCTTTATTCCGGTCTTCTCTGTCTGGCTTGTTTTGATTTGTATTGGATATGTTTGCTTCAAGATTCTTTGTAGTTTACCTGCTGATTTTCTCTTTTTTCTCCCTCTAGGATACTACCTCATTTGTGGCAGTAGGTGGCGACCTAAGCCCAGGCTTGCCTCATTTCTAGTAAAGAGAATTCTCGGCGGTCCAAAATGGAGGAGGTCCCAAAGTGGATATTCCAGTAGTGTGGGAAGGCTAGCTAGAAGTTCATGCCCAAAATGAACCACTTACAGGGTGGTGCTGCTGAACAGCCATTGTGATTTGTTATCTCCTTTGGCCAAGTTGCAGAACAGAGTTTGTAAGGGCCTCCCCCTTTCATCTCTGGCTGTTCTCAGGGATATTTCTCTCTTTAGGCACTTTCAATTCTTCCTGTTGGTAGAGGCAGAGACAGATCAGCTGCCAGGGTACCCAAGATAGTAGGGAAGTTGGTCGTTCACCTCAATTTCACTTTTTACACTGTAGAAACTGAGCTGGGGCAAGGAGATTTTCCACATGCTTGACCCAAGGGAGGTTGGGGGAGGGGCATCACAAATATGGAATTCCAGCTCTTTTGCAATCTCAAAGTTTTTTTCACTCCTCTGTGGCTCTAGAAACTGTCTCATCCTATCTTGATGGTGTTTTCATTTTGATAAAGTTCAATGTATGAGTCCTCCTACTCTTCTCTTCTTTCTCAAGATTATTTTGTATAGCTCCTTTTGACCCCATGGTTGGTCTTTGCTCAAAACTGAAGCAACTTAACTCTAAGATGCTGTATACATCTTACTGTACAATCTCCCACATGTGAACGGGCCAGTTCAACGTTATGTGTGTGTTGCATATGTGTTACAAGGATGAGAGTGACATGCCATCACTTTTGCCACATTCTGTTAAAAGCAAGTAACAGGTTCCTGCCACATTCTGAGAGAGCAGGTTACCTAGGGCGTGAAGACTTACCTAGGCAAGTCCTCTGGGGTTTGTCTGCTATATACCTGGGCATTTTCTCACATCTATTAAATGTAAATAAAAACAATTTGTCTTTTACCAAATGACCTTTATATTGACAACTTTGATGATTTCAGTAAATACCTAGGAATATTAATTAACACCAGGTGGGTAATAAGTCTAGTTCATACGCCTCATTCTGAAAAAACACATAGAAGCATAAACACAAATACACATGCACAGACGTATACACAGACACATGCTAAATTACACACAATTCTACCTTACACGAGAAAATGGATGGAAAGGAGAAAATCATTTGGACAATTTATTGCAACAATTCTAACATTTTTCTAAGTTTTCTACCAGTTTCTCCATTTTTTTCCCAGTTACGCTTGTTTTTCTTAATTATCTGGCTAGTAGTATATTGGATTAATCATGTGCAAACTTGACTGAATTAAAGGGTGGTTGGATAGCTGATAAAACATTATTTTGGTGGGGGGGCATTTCAGAAGGAGATTAGTAATTTAATCAGTAGACTAAATAATAATAATTAAAAAAAGATCCTGCTGAACCAATGTGGGTGGACATCAATCTATTGAGTGCGCAAATAGAACCAAAGAAGGCCATGGAAATTCTCTTTCCTTTAGCTGAGATATCCATCTTCTCCTGTCTTTGCTCATTGAGGCTCTTGGTTTTCTGGCCTTTAGAATCTGAGACTTAAGGAAGCCCCTGGTTTTAAGGACTTCAGACTTTAACTGAATTAAACTATCAGTTTTCCTTGTTATCTGGCAGATTGTGGGACTTCTCAGTCTCTAAAATCATGTGAGACAATTCCCATAATAAATCTGTTCAGACATATATAAATATGTATATATATGTATACACACAGATATATATATGTATATATGTACATATATATAGTTCCTATCTATTCTGTGTCTTTAGAGAAATCTAATATACTGTCAATGTACATTTTACCATGTGTTATAAAAAGTATTTTTATTTGCCAATGTAGATACTGCACCTGCATCTCATGTTTGAACTGCCCACATACACAATAAGAAATTTGTACCTTACTTTATAAAGAAAACAGAAAATAGTTTCTGGGCTACATAGTGCAGCTCCAAATGTTTTGTGCCCCCTTTTCTATTGGGCAGAGTGTTCTCACACTTTTCCCCTTTACTAAAATAGCAGAAACATCTGCGTCTCCTCCCTTCATCAGCACCACACTTTATGAGCCCCAGATTTACAAATAGTATCAGTTACATACAGTAAACCTTATTCTTGGTCTTATTAATTACTTTCCATCAACTTATCCCACAGGCCCTTGGGTTACAAAAGCATGCTAACAATCAACAGTAATTGTTTTAAGTTAGTTATTTGATAAGTAGGTCTTTTTTGCAAGGAGTTTCTTGTTAATTATTTAAAGAATCTGTGCCCTAGGAAGTGTTGGTTGTTCTCTTGTGTTAAGTCATAATCACTTACCCATAACTGTTTCTCTGCTTTTCTCTTTTCTCTTTACCTCTTGAGAGACTTTTCGGGATCCAAACACTCTTAGGTGCATTAAATTGTTTTAACCTTTTAAATGGTAAATTCACACCATGTGTTAGCTCAATCTCTGATCTTAAAGACTCATGTCATTCCACGTTCATTTCTCCAATGCTACATAAAAAAAAAATAAGCACAGGATTTATTTTCCCAGGTCTTTTATATTGCACGGATTCTCCCCGCATCTCAGTTACTGGGGAAGATGATGATTAATGAATCGTTAAAATGCATACGACCCGACGTTCACATGGGGAAAAGGTATATTGAGAAAACTTCCATTCAAAGCTTGTGGGCAAATGATGTGTGAAATTGTTGACAAATTGCCTTCATTAAGTTTTTGATGTGGACTTTTTTTCATAAATTTGGCTTCTTTTCAAATATAACTGTGCAGCCTTTTAAGACATTCACTGTTGAGTTGCTATCTACAGTGATGTTTGTCCTTGAAAACCTTTATTCCTGAAAGAAGTGATAAAAAGTTTAATGTAAAGTTCTCCTTGACACTATTTACATGAAAAATATTCATTGCTGAGCACTACATGGGTTAAGGAAGTATTTTCCCTATTACCCCCTGTACATAAAAGGATAAGATAGGAATACCTTTCTATAATATAAGTTATTGACCTCTCCATAACAAAGTCCTTCCAGCCAGCTGTCCCATTTTGATCTTTAAAGTTATAGTACATTTGCATATTGCTGTCTCTTCTCAGCTCAGGGCTGTGCAGCCGGGTGGGCAAGACTGTGGTCTGTAGTCTTGACAGTTGGGGACTCAAAGCCCAGCTCTGCTGTTTACCAGGCCCCAGGCAAACAGCTTAATTTCTCTGTGCCTCACTATCCTCATCTGTAATTAAATATAATAATTGTTACCTAACAAGATTGTGCTCAGGGTAAAATTTAATGCGAGAATATCTATAAAGTACCTGGACCCTATCGAGCAAACAGTAGCTTTTCAAAAAAATGGTAACACGTAGTATTATATGATGGATGATCAGCACAAACTTTGGTCTGAACCCTGCATTTGAAAATGAACATTACATAGGTTTCTGAATTTTTATGTTTTTCTCTTAGTCCTTTATTTGAAGACATTGCTTTTAGTTCCTAGATGACCTACCCACATTTAGGTATTTTCTCCTTTGGGGATTATTTTTGCACAGGATAGATAATTATGATAATTATGCCATGATTCTTACGTCTTAAAAAGCTTTTCTGCAAATCTTTTCTTTTCTTCCTCTACAGTTGTAATAGAAAGCCAGGTAGGTAATCAATGGTCTGTGGTAGGATGGATTAATGGGAGAATGAGTCCTTCTTTTCCAGGGAAGTAAGCAAAATCACAGGGAGGTAACGTAACTTGGCCAGAGACACACACGGTCGATGTTGAAAAGTATTTAAACATCTGTACCTAAAAGCTGGTGCAGGCTTTATGGTAAGTAGGTTTATCAGACAGACCATAGGCTTCCTAAGAGTTCCTGATCTGAAAGTCTTATGATGTTCACTCAGATCTTTAAAGAATATGGTGTTATTTTCCAAAATTGGCTGCATTTTCCAGTCATCCGTTTTGCAGATGGATACCTGTAACCTGAGACGTGGGGCTAAGCATTAGACTGAATCAGTAGGTGAAATATCTACGTTTTTTGTCCATGGGAAGGAGGAATTTGTTTGACAAACTCCCGCACAATTCTCATTGTTTTAGACTGTACACAGTTCAGCTCTTCTTTGGAGTAGGCTGATTTCACAAGACTGAATTCATATTTTTAACTCTACTGTTTGACTTCTGGTATGTTTGTCAGTGGTTCAAACTTGCTACATTTCAGTAGAAAAAGCAGCAGCAATGCTGGGAGGTTAGTTACAAACACTTCAGGAAAGTCATCATTAAACTAACCTAATGTCACATGGTGATCGCAGTCCCATCCAGTGGTTTCTAAATTCAGAGATAGGAATGTCATGGCCAACTTGAAAGTCCAGATTCATGTGTTCCCTGTGTTTGGGAGTCAAGGTCAAGAAGGGATTCCTAAGATGCAAATTGATAGAGAGTGTGTTTTTACTCTGAGCTACCACCTAAAGGACATTAGAGGACTGGTTTGGAAAGAAGGTGGCACTGTGGCATTTCACCAAGGACTACTCATCACCAAGCAGTTATGAGAGGCAGGCTTCTCTAGTCATGGTTAGAGGTAGAAGAAGAATCTCTTAAAATGACGAATTTTTGATGCATACTCCAGGGAAACTGAAAGACAAACATAGTCATTTCTGTAGAACCGCCTGTCTCCTCCTGTCTCATGATCCTCTTGGGAGACTTGCGGCTGGGGTGACTCACATGGAGTAGGAATCAGCCATTGTCACCATGTGTATGTGTCATCAGCATGCTGCTCTGGTTGCCTCACAGTAAACTATCTTACAAATATCAGGACTAGTAACCCCTCCATTAACTACTTTACTTACTTTGGAAAATTGGAAAAAAGTAATTCTCCAGACTTCAGTTTCCTTCTCTGTAATTGAATAGTAAGAAAGTTCCTCTCGGCATATTCACTAGGCGGTCACCTACTACCCTTCTGTTCTTCCACAGATCCCTATCTGGCTGTGCAGAGCAATTCTACATAATTCATATTCATTTCTCCTTTTAAGTTTGTTCTTGACATTCATTTTACTCTATTTCTCTGAGATCAAAGAAATCAATGCACTGCGGTTAGTGAGAAACACCAAAGCATCTACTCCACTTAGGGACCGCACTTGGATGAGGTCTGACCAGTAAGTTTATGAACTTGGTACTGTGTGCTTATCTTGGCAGCACTGTACAAACATTTCGGCAAAGTTTCAGAACCTTGGCATATCATTGTCTCACAGCTGTGTTCATGTCAATTTTGTGTGGTAGTGTTTTGATAAGTGTTGTTCATTATTGTTATTGTGTGTTTTTGTGTGCCATCCTGAGAATGCAAAAAATGAATTGGAGCAATGAACAAACATTAAATTTCTTGTTAAACTTGGCAAGAGTGGAAGTGAAATCAGGGACACGGTATTCTAAGTTTATGGAGATGGTGTCATGATGAAAATGGCGGTGTGTAAATGGATTAAATATTTTTCTGACCAAAGAGAAAGTGTCGCTGATGAAGAGAGGTCAGAGTGAGCAGTAACAAACAGAATTGATGAAAACATTGCAAAAATTCACTGAATTGTGTGTCACAATGGCTGGCTGACTGTAACAAGCACAGCAGACCAAGTAAACATCAATGGAGAGAAATAGTAAAATCTTGGCATGAGAAAGAAGTGTGCAAAAATGGGCTCTTGCATAACAACAGTGCACCAGCTCACATGGCACTCTCTGGGAGGGAGATTTTAGCCAGTCAACCAATAAGTGTATTTAAATACCCTTCTTACTCACCTGATTTAGCTCTTGGTGACTTCTTCTTTTTTTTTTTAACCCCCAAATAAAGAAAATATTGAAAGGAAGACATTTCAATGACACTCAAGGTATCAAGGGTAATGACCAATGACAGCAATGATGGCCATTCCCGATGAAGAGTTCCAAAATTGCTTGAATGGAGGACTAGGTGCTAGTGTCAGTGCATAGCTTCCCAAGGAGAGTACTGCAAGGGTGACTGTAATGCTATTCAGCAATCAGGGATGTAGCACTTTTTCTAAGATGAGCTGGTGGGCTTTAGTGTCAGAACCTGTATTAAACAGGAAGAACTTTGTAGGCGACTGCCTGTTATTGAGCTGAGTTTTAGAAGTTAAATATAACTCCTCACAGCCTCACCATCTCCAGGCTGACCAATTGGCTTTCATCTTGAAGCAATGTAGTTTCTTTTTAATTGAGGTTGTATACACATATAAGGATAGGCATTGTTGGTGATTTTTGGCATGTAAATTTTCTGAAGTATTGGAACCATACTTGGTGAACTTTTTAATTTTCTTGACATAACCATTAACTTGCCCAGGGTATATTACAGTTACATAAAGGATGAAATAGAGAAGTAACCTAGGTGACATATAAAAGTTTTTATGCACAAAAGGGTATTTTCAGTGGACAGAGTAAGGCCCCTTGTGAACTATCTATCAGAAGGGAGTTACTGGGTGGATTTGGAATTTTCTACCATTTCTGAAGATCTTTACGCTAAGATCTAACTGCTTGTCTAGGAGAGAAAAGCATCTCATGTGATTTCTGCTGGTAAAAGATAAATTGGAATATAGCAGATCAATAAATGTTTTCTTTTCATTTTTCTCTTTTCTGCCTGTCTACTTTTGATTCATTGTGACTTACATGATAAGTAACTTCAAAACTACTGTCAATTTTTAAAAAAGTAACCAGTCCATTCAGGAAAAAGAAATCAATTAAGTCCTGGGTGGAACTCATTATTTAAAACAATTTAAATAGTAATAAAAGAAATAACCACAATCTTCATTTTAATTTTCAGTTCTACATTAAATTTAATGATCATTTTAGCTTTTTCTTTTCAGGGTCAAATTTCTCTCTTTGACCACCATTATTCTGGACATATCATCTTTTGTTTCATTTTTTCTTTAATTGTTGCACATTTTGTGCTTCCCAAAAGATTTGGTCTTCCTAATTTCTAGGGGGACCTTCACCTAGAAGGTGACAGCATGGCCTAATGACCTCAGTGATCTGAAGTTCCAGAACTATCTCAAACTGTGATGACTTTCAGGAGCATTTTCATCTTGCCAAACTGTCCGCTGTTCTATCATTTTGAAATAAATCATAGCACCTCCTAAGAATGGGAAGCCTGCCCAGAAATGTATGATATGCTTGGAAAAATGTTTCCCTACCTTCTCAGTCTTTCAAGGGATAAGAATCAACCTCAGAGGGGGATTGGAACAAGGACAAAATTGTATATCAGTGTCATTAGAGCATTTTCCCTGGTTTATGCATGGGATTGATTATGTTTCCAGATAGTTCAAACATCTGCTAGTGCCTAAAAGTTCTCATTGATTTCTGGATTGCCTGTTTGGTTATATAATACTCACACTGATACACCAGGATACTTTCGAGTTTACTTTCAGATACGATTTAAGGACTGATGTTAATCTGCAAAAGCACATAGGATTTGCATTTTGGCAATCTGAGAAACAGCCTCCCCCCTCCACATCATCTTGATGCTTGATGGAAGCCAAAGGGTACTGAATTTTACCTCCTGCAAGCTGGCAATTCCTAACTGATTAGCTTCGACCCTGGAATTGGCTTCTACTCATTGGTTTGACGAAGCCAGTGTTTGCTCTCCTCAAGGTCATGATTCCAAGTACTCAGAGACCATTAATGGGGAAAAGCAGCGAGATACACAGTATTTTCTGTGTGTGGGACTATGGACGCCTTACTACAAAAACCTTCAAACACTATGAAGAAAATGATTTTTTAAAGGCAAACTGACAAACTAATTGACAATACAATTCTAGTCAGCCCTTACTTAAGTCAGTGATTTTCAACAAGTGTGTCATGGCACACTGACAATCTTAGGTGTGTCATGAAAATTGTTACAGATCTTTAAATTATTTTCAAAAGAAGTTCAAAGCACAGCAAGTATATTCTTTTTTCCACTCTTTTTTTTTCGATCAACATAATTTAAGTGTGCCATGAAAGTTTAACTATAGGTTCAAGTGTGCCGTGAGATTAAAAAAAAAAGGTTGAAAAATACTGCCTTAAATGAACAAAAAGAATTTCAGAATTTCTTTCATATTAAATGAATGTCTAGCATCATTAAAACATATGATGGAAATACAATTAATACAGACTAGATGTGCTTTCTTTTGGTGCTTCAAATCAGACAAAATTAACATTTGACGAACATTTCTTTTTGGTTAAATAATTAACATAATAGGAAAACCGTCTGTAAAATTTGGAGCTATCTTTAAAAAATAGATTCTATATAACCAAAATGCTTTTTATGTTTGGGGCTCATTTAAAATACTTAAAATATCTAAAATTAGTTTCAGCCCTGTACAACTTTAATATAAATCAAGTGTTTTAAAATATTTATGATAAAAAAAATGATTCCATCTGGGTAGGGAATTTATTACTGGAATATTACACCAATTTGAATTGAAGCCACTGTGAGATTAATTTCTTCTCTGCTGTTGGAATATAAATGTATTCTGACAGCTGCTTTCTGTAACTGATGTATCCTTATTTGCATGCAGTATTTTCTCCTCAATGAAACCATACATATCAGAGGAACTTTGAATGGTTTAAGCAACAAACAAAGATGGATTATCAATGCAAATGCCAACGAAGGATTTACTATAAATAATGAAATACTGGCAAGCTCCTGCTTTGAAATCGACACTGGTTATTTAGAGCTTTCGGAGAGACAATTGTAAATTTCAGAACTTGCTGATGTTCAAAAATAAAGAATTGCACAAAGGGAAAAGATGGCCTTGATCAAACACATGTTTTTCAGATTTATTAGTGATTAACACATCAGGTACTCTCTTTTGGATTACGTTCCCTTTCACCATGGCGGACAGCTGACAAGATGAATGCTGTTAGAGCAAGAGCGTGTCATGAAGGAAATGTAATGATTTAGACGCTGATGTCATGCGACTTCAGTCTGAGTTGGTACAGTTATTTGCTATCATTTAGGCAAGATTGATGAAAGGGAAGCATTTCAATGAAGCTAAATTTGTCATGCTTTCTTCAAGGACAGGCCCATCTAATTGAGAGGGGACAGACTCAAACCTAAGAAATCAGCATAGCTTTAAGATAAAAAAAAAAAAAGCGCCAACTACCCTTTTGAAGAGAATAAAGCTGAACGCTATTAAAATTGAGGTTGAGCATAAAAATGATTCATAAATAAAATGATACTAAATCAAACTGTCACTTTAGGTCTCGAAATTCATATTTTACTATTTTTCCTTTTTTTTTTTTTTTTTTTTTTTTAGCTGAATGTGCCTTTGGCAGGCTTTCTGCTCTGAGTCCATCAGTCACTGACAGAGACATGTGAGGCGGGCAGCGGTGGTCAGGAAATCTGGTCTGGATGTTAGCATCTCTTTGTTAATAATGAACTCTTTGATCAAAAGGAAAAGTTTTGAAAAGAAAGGGAAAGAAACATGAAAAAAGAGAAAAACTATTGGAGATTCTTTCCCAGGCTATAAAAAAACTCAAGCTCAGTTAATTGTACGAGCCGATATTCACTGACAACTACCAAGCCATTCTCTGGCAAAAGGTAATAATTAGCCACTGTAAATATTTATAGTACGATTTCCTATAGCAAAAATATCCAATCCCTACTTTTCAATGGGAACAGAAGTAAATTTATATATAACAAAGAAAATGTCATGAGTGGCAAATGAGAGTGAGAATTAGGCAAAGGGGTAAAAAGATCAATATTAGTGTGTTTCATTGCTTGAAGCCTAGCATACTCCAGAATCATGGTGAATTGTTACATTCCAAGGAATGTCATTGCTTGTGGTCAGAATTTGCCACACAAGTGGTATTTTTAAGGCATTCTTGGAAGGAGAAAAAAAAGAGGAAGTCATAAAGCACTCAATCATTCCATGCTGGCAGTTCTGTGTTGGAATGTGGAGGTAGGTATGAAATTACAGACTATATATTATTCAGAGGTTTTTCCTTTTCCATAGAAAGTCAGATGTTCTCGGGCTCTCCGTTGAGAGACTGGAGAGGGAAAAGGGATGTTTAGTGCTGACTCATGGTTATTTTTCCCCTCATCTTCCTTCTTCCTCCTTCTAACTCTTAAGATCTGATTATGGGCAGATCATAAATGGTCTCACATAACATGCCACTCATCCAAGCAAGAATAGCAGCCCTGAGACTACCTGTCTGGCCAGACGGGCTGCTGTCTGACTGTTATTTTGCTCTGAGATCTAGAACTTAGTGGGGTTCACCTGAATCAGACAGGCACAATTACATTGTTTCTTTACCCTTAGACTTCTTAAAGACAAGAAAACATATGAAGATGGTTGGACACCCACAGTAGAAAGAGACACACGTATAATTTACTAAACACATATAATGTAAACAAGATGGCAAAACACAGTTTATTATCACACCCAACAACACATGCCATGTGGGATTCTATTAACCAACTATGGAGCTGCAAGACCTTTGTCACTCGCAGCCTTATTTCTCTAAACTTTTATCTGCTGTACCCACTGGTGTTTGGTAGGGAATATTTTGACCCTTCTCCAACAATATGAACCTCTTTGAAACACCATTGTCAATGGCCACATTGTGTCTACCACATGGAAGGACTGTAATGTGATTTCTTTAGCCACTGGTCACACTTACTGCTTTGACATAGAGTTGTAAATTCTCTTGTTGTTTGTGCCAAGTATGACTCGTAGTTCTCCCCCTCAAAGTCTCAAGGAGTTCAGGAAGAAGGGAACATGGAGAGATGTGTGGGGAAGAGAAAATGGTGGTCTTCTACTGAGGTGGACTCAGTAATCCTCACCTTTTTTCATGACTCAAAGGATTGAATTGAATGGAGTGAAAACTCCAGATTTAGGAGTTATTTGGAAGATGATACAACCAACCTCATATTGTATTTTCAGCTGATAAAATCCAATTGTGGAGTCAATGCTTCTGTCTCTTTCAAGAATTGTGAATTTCAGATTTTAATCATCCTGAAAGGGAACTTTACCATTTTTGTACATTTTAGCCATTTTTATGAGACTTTGCATAATACTCTTAATTCCTTATTTATTATACTATTTTAATTTTTTTATTAAATCATAAACACATAGATCATGTATATGTTATGCATTTATGGGGAACAATGTGCTGATTTCATATAGAATTAGGAGCATTTACATCACACTGGTTAATATATACCTCATCTCATTTGCTTAATTATTAATTAAAGACACTTATACTCTATACTTAATAGATCTGACGTGTACCCTTGCATTATGCATCATAGGTGTAATCCCACCATTCACTCTCCCTTGATTTGACCTCCCCCCCTCCCTGCCCACCGCCCCTCCTCCCTCCTTCATCCTGGGCCATAGTTGTGATCTATTCTTCATATGAAAGTGTGAGTGATTGTAAATTGGTTTCATAATAGTACTGAGTACATTGGATATTTTTCTTCCATTCTTGAGATACTTTACTAAGTAGAATACATTCCAGCTCCATCCATGTAAACATAAAAGAGGTAAAGTCTCCATCTTTTTTAAGGCTGCATAATATTCCATGGTATACATATACCACAATTTGTTAATCCATTCATGGGTCAATGGGCACTTGAGCTTCTTCCATGACTTGGCTATTATGAATTGAGCTGCAATGAGCAATCTGGTGAAAATATCTTTGTTATAAAGTGATTTTTGGTATTTGGGATATACATCTAGTAGAGGAATTGCAGGATCAAATGGCAGGTCTACTTTTA